>CAIGRK010129984.1:0-12319 GCA_903798315.1 Fraxinus greggii
GTCACGTATTAGTACTTTGTTTTGGTGAATTTGACATTTGTACTTCTGTTTCTGTTTCTCATCTTAATGCACAGGCTGTGATCGAGGCTGGTATTATTTCACCTCTTCTCCAACTGTTTCAAAATGCTGATTTTTCAATGCAAAGACCACTTGTTTTGGCTATTTTTTATGCCCTCACTAACGGAACTAATGAGCAAATTAAGTAAAATCTCAACGTTTATTGTCATATTCTCTTAGTTTATTGTACATTTAGGTTTGAGAATTAATGCTTCATCTTGGCGACAGGTTCTTGGTGCACGAAGGTTGTATAAAGTCATTGTGCAATCTTCTAGTTAGTCCCAGCGAAGCACGTGCCATAAAATTCTGCCTGGAAGGCCTTGAGAACATTCTGAAGGTTGGAGAAGTTGAGAAGAACCAAGGTAACACTGAAGATGTGAATGTCTTTGCTCTGATGATTGATGATGCTGGGGGTCTTCAGAAGATTAAGAACCTGCAGGCTCATGACAACAATGAAATATGTGAAATTGCCTTGAAACTACTTGAAACATATTGGTAGGAAGTGGATGATGGGAATATGCCTTTTGGTGATGCTCCACAATCTGGGCGTGTTTGTTACATAATAATTGATCATTTCCTTTGTTTTCTACCATAAATTCTAAGGCACTTTTGGTACACACCATCGGATTGGAGCATACAACTTAAGATATTCCCTTTTATCTATGTATTGATAAATTCTAAGGTTCGATTGTTACATGAATCTTTCAATATTTGTAGTCAAGTGTCGGACCAATAAAATATATGTATAGTTTTTCAAAATATTTCGAGAGATCAATTTTTTATGACTCGAGGAGCTCCAAAAGGTGACAATGTTATCCTTTAGAGTTTCATCTGATCAATTCATCGTTGTCGAAGCTATTGAATCTTAATTAAGAATTTCAACAACATTCGATATATTGTAAAAAGATCATGTTTGACAATAATTAAAAAATAAACTTTAAGATTAGCCAAACATGATTTCACGATTCTATTAACGAAAGTACATGAACAAACCTCTCTTCACATCTATACTAATCCACACATCATAATCTTAAGCCCTGTTTAGTATTTACTATAATGAATTTTCGAAAAAGTGAATCTTAAGAATATGGGTTTAGAAAAAGGAAACAAAATTGAATTTACGTTACGCCACGGATGTTATGAATTTTTAAAGTTGGCATCACCGTCAAATTAGGATTTTACTATTATATGTGTACATAGCAAAATTCATAGGGGATGACATAATGTGAGAGCATCGACCCCACCCCCACTCACATTATGTACACAAAGCGATCCTGATCTCGCTAAACTTTACTATTATGTACACAAATTAGGATTTTACTATTATATGTGTACATAGCAAATTCATAGGGATGACATAATGTAAGAACATCGACTTCACCCCACTCACATTATGTACACAAAACGATCCTGATCTCGCTAAACTTTATGTTGCGAAACCGAAGATCAATCAAACTACGAATTTCAAATTCAGTGGCATTACTGTAAATAGAGCGTAAACCATGTCCACTTCTTATTTAGGCGGTTGTTGAAACCTGATAATCGCCTCATCTAACTCTCGTCATTATCAAAGATATTTCGATACATATACATACATAAAAATTCAATTTGCTGTTTGATTGAGGTTATCTGGTTTTCTGAATCGTGGAAACGATGTCGTTGAGGCCGAACGCGAGGACGGAGGTGAGGCGGAGCAAGTACAAGGTGGCGGTGGACGCGGAGGAGGGGCGGCGGAGGAGGGAGGACAACATGGTTGAGATCCGGAAGAACCGAAGGGAGGAGAGCTTGCTAAAGAAGCGCCGTGAAGGCCTTCAAGCACAGCAGTTTCGGCCCACCGTCAACACCCCTCAACAGGTGGACAAGAAGGTGAAAACATGACTACGATTGATTCTTCTGCTTTCTTACATACAGTGGAGTTTTGATCTACTGGATTTTAATGAGATTTTGTTTCACTTTATAGTTTAGTGTTGAACATGAAATTAGTACTAGCTCATGGTTGAATTTCGAATTTGTCTTGGGAGGTTAATGTTTTTGTTGATTATTCTTGTAGATCGTGATATACAGTTCATTTTAATTCGTGAAGAAATCTGAGATGAGAATAGTTCGATTTGATTTGCCTTTGCTCTAGATGGAAAAATACTTCGGTTTTGTGCTATTGGATTGTCATTTTTCAATGTTTCAGTTAGAAAGTCTTCCGGAAATGATTGCTGGCGTTTGCTCAAATGACGGCACACTGCAACTCGAAGCCACAACTCAGTTTCGCAAACTTCTTTCAATAGGTAATTAATTAATTATCTTTGTTGATTCTATTTATTTTGAAATGGGTCTTTTCAATGTTTATTGTTATTTTTTCCTTTCAGCTGTTTCTGTTTGCGTTTTAATTTATTTGTTGCCACAGAACGAAATCCACCGATTGAGGAAGTAATACAGTCAGGAGTTGTCCCTAGATTTGTTGAGTTTCTTGCAAGAGATGATTACCCGCAGCTTCAGGTATAAATTTTTGCTAATAATTGTTTATTTCTTGTGTTTCAACTGCTAATTTTTTTTTGGATCATGCATCGGGTTATTCCTTTTTTTAGTTTGAGGCAGCTTGGGCTCTTACAAACATTGCATCTGGGACATCTGATAACACTAAGGTCGTGATTGATCATGGTGCAGTTCCCATTTTTGTGAGACTTCTTAGTTCCCCTAGCGATGATGTTCGCGAACAGGTAGATATTAAAAATAAATAATGGCACTGTGCTTCAGCTTTAAATTTTACTTGATGGCTGTTTTTGTCTTTATGTTCAACTACTTTATGTAGGCAGTTTGGGCGTTAGGAAATGTTGCTGGCGACTCACCAAAATGTCGTGATCTTGTCCTTAGTTATGGAGCGTTAATACCCTTATTGGCACAATTTAATGACAAAGCAAAGCTATCCATGTTGCGAAATGCAACGTGGACTTTGTCAAACTTTTGTCGGGGGAAGCCACAGCCTCAGTTTGAGCAGGTTTGTTCTATTATTACTTTTCTCTTTGGCTGCATATCAATACTGCTGGACCGTTTTATATTGAGGCAATTCCTTCTGAAAATTATTGAGCAGGTGAAGCCTGCCCTTCTTGCTCTTGCTCATCTGATACACACTAATGATGAAGAAGTCCTTACTGATGCATGTTGGGCACTGTCATATCTATCAGACGGGACAAATGATAAAATCCAAGCTGTTATCGAGGCTGGCGTTTGCCCTCGTTTGGTTGAGCTTTTACTGTGAGTGAGAAAATCATATTTGATATCATTCCCTACTTTTCACATCTTTATTCGTGGAATTTATTTGTAGCTTCAGTGTTGTTAACTGCACTTCATAGCTGGCTAATAATTTCTTTTGTGGTTTATAGACATCCTTCACCATCCGTGTTGATTCCTGCCCTGCGCACTGTTGGTAATATTGTGACTGGAGATGACATCCAGACTCAGGTATCCAGCTGGCTCTTGTACTTAACCTTTATTAGAGAACTTAATTTCAAGCATATAAATTTGTTGTCACACGGTATGGTTTGTTGTCACACGGTATGGCAATTGGTCGGTCACCCTTCCAGTGGTCTCAACAGTTTATTAAATTACTAGCCAACTTTTGTTGACTTGTTTTATGTATAAAATGTATATGGTATGTCATCTGGTCTTTCCGTAGTTATGTTGGTCTACGTACTTACCCCTTTGTTGTGTATCATATTCTCCTTGTCAGTGATACAGAAAATGCATTGCATTGCTTGATGGTTTATGGTTCTAATTTATTCGTTTTGCAAAGTATGGTTATATTGCTGTTTTATTGCTAAATGACCATTGTTTTTGTCATATTCACAATATATGTTCAGTTTTGATACAATGCTTATAATATGTTTGAAGTACGTACCTCCTCTAGGAATCCGGATAAACTCAAAAAGGTTATCATGTGAAACTAGTAGGATGTGGAAATGCCAACTGTAAGGTCAAGTATATAAAAACAAGAATTCATTACGTGTATACATGTGGCAGAGGATGATTGTTAGTTATTTTTTGAAGAAAGAAGCATTTTTCAAGTAACTTGGGTTGCTCTTTAGTCTTTATCATTTTATGCCTCATGAGTATGACCGGTCTTAAAAGTAGATCACTTTATAAGAATTTTTTTTTTTGGAAAGTATAAAAGAATTACTTAATTGATATTAAGATCTACCTCACTGACTAAATAATTTACTTATTTTCGGCTTTGACCAGACCATACATAACTTGATTTATTTTATTTTTGCTTTTGTAATATTTAAGTTAAAAGGAAAAACTTATTTTGACTATAAGACCCCCACCTTCCGTCAAAACCACTTTGACCAAGACATACGTAATAAGCCCTTGTTTGATTCCCATTATTTGGCTAAGAATACATTTTAGAATAGTAGATGGATGGAGAATGTGTGGTTAAAAAATAAAAAAAAGTTTTGTGTGTAATATTATTTTATTGAAGAATGTGTAGTTGAAAAGAAGAGAGAAAAATGTATTTTGGAAATAATGAGAATCAAACAAGTGCTAAATAAAAAATTCGCTTCTCTTTTAAGTGAGTGTTTTTTAAACTTAGCCAAACATGCTCTTATTCGAGTTTAGGAAATTTATTTGTTTCACAAGGGAAGTGTAAAAAAGTTGTTTGGATATTGTTGATTTTGCTATATGATTTAATGTGCTCATGATGTGGTTATGAGATATTCATTGACTGTTATTGGTGTTTAATTCGTGTTTGATATTGTAATATAAGCATACTTGATGCATTTCTAATGTGCATATGATCCTTTCTTCTTAGTATGAAGTGATGATTAGGAAGTGGAAATCTACTACTCATTTTACTGATATTTCTGCTTCTTTTGTCTTTTATGTAGTTGGTCTTTCAGCATTCTCTCTTTCATATACAGAAGTTACCTACTTTATTATTGCTTCTCTTTGTTTCAACCCCAAATTTATATACTACAACAGAAGTTTCTTGTCTTCATATTATTAAATGGCTTCCGCTGTGTTCCGAGACGAATTTAAATGTTTGACCATCCTTTTAGTGACTTGGGAATGTCTTGGTTTTTATTTTAAGTCAAATGACTCAAATCCAATTTCCATTTCAAAATAGTTGTGCTTAGTAATGCATACTGAAATTCTTGATTCGATCACTTCTCCTTG
Source organism: Fraxinus greggii (assembly GCA_903798315.1). Classification (NCBI taxonomy): domain Eukaryota; kingdom Viridiplantae; phylum Streptophyta; class Magnoliopsida; order Lamiales; family Oleaceae; genus Fraxinus; species Fraxinus greggii. The sequence goes on from CAIGRK010129984.1 coordinate 5,224, forward strand.
TATGATCATGTTGTCAATTGAAATGTGAAAACGGCTCTGAATTGAATATGTAACTTCACTGTTCATTTTAATATATCACTTACTAGGCTTCTTTTATGATGATTTTTTGCATAATTATTTTTGAGTATTCGTAATCTTTGGAAGATATTAATTGGTTTCTGAAATCAATTCTATAGTTCTTCAAATTTGAGTCTTCATTTTTATGTAGTCCTTTACTGTTATTGAACTATGCATCTTAACTCCATTTAAATCATTTAATGGAATATTAGCTGTGGTTCTCAAGGTGTATGGGAGCATTTCTTGGTATGCCAGTTGTAATGTATTGTAGGGATCCCTTGACCAGGAAGTTTTTTTCCATGTTTAGTGATCCCAATGATTTGAAATTTTGGATAGTGGAAATATAAAAAGACTAGTCAATTCTTTGATGAAACCCTTTTCAACTCTGCATCAGCTGGAGAGATCTACCCTATACTCTTGTGAGCATCTTTCAGAAAGTCAAGTTGACTGCCTTCTAAATAAAACTCCAATAAGAATACTATCATCGAAGGATGTAAGCAGCGTTATCTTTTTCACAAACTCACTTTTTCTTTAATGATTTTCAGGTTATTATTGAGAATCGAGCTCTTCCTTGTCTGCTTAACTTGCTGACTCAAAATTATAAGAAAAGCATCAAAAAGGAAGCTTGTTGGACCATTTCAAATGTCACCGCTGGGAATAAGGATCAGATCCAGGTATACAAATTCCTAAGGAATTGTTTTTTGGTTGGGGGGAGGGGGTGCGGATGTCGAAGTAGAACTGTTATTAGTTTTGATTGTCAAATTATTGTTTGAATGTAAAGCCTGAAAAATTTTCCCCTTTCTGTCTTGTTTAAAGATGTTTACCATTAAATAAATTGTTAAATTATTGTTTGAACATCAAGAATGAAAAAATTTCTCGTCTTTTTTAAAGATGTATACCATTTATATTTTTGTCCTATAGTAGTATTTTTATTTTGATGGATCAGGGCCAATTATAGTTCTGATTTTGTTTGTAAGTTTCTAAGAGATAAATGCTGAGCATATGTCATCTTAAAATACAGGCTGTGATTGAGGCTGGTATTATTTCACCTCTTGTCCAACTGCTTCAAAATGCGGAATTTGAGATAAAGAAAGAGGCTGCTTGGGCTATTTCGAATGCCACTTCTGGGGGAACTCATGAGCAAATCAAGTATAATTCTTTGCAACCATTATCTTATTCATGTGGGTTACTGTACATTTGGGTTGAATATTCATTCTTCAACTTGGTGGCAGGTTCTTGGTGCACGAGGGATGCATTAAGCCATTGTGCGACCTTCTTGTTTGTCCGGATCCAAGGATTGTCACAGTTTGCTTGGAAGGTCTTGAGAACATACTGAAGGTTGGAGAAGCTGAGAAGAACCAAGGGAACACTGAAGATGTGAATGTATTTGCGCAAATGATTGATGATGCGGAGGGTCTAGAGAAGATTGAGAATCTTCAGAGTCATGACAACAATGAAATATACGAAAAGGCGGTGAAGATACTTGAAACATATTGGTTGGAAGAAGAGGATGAGCAGCTGCCCTCTGGTGATACTACACAATCTGGATTCAACTTCGGAGGTGAACTTCCAGTTCCACCTGGGGGTTTCAAATTCGGTTGAAGGTATAATAATCACTCTCTTCATGGTCTCTGCAACTGTGTAGCACTGCACGACTGTGTGCATAGTTGGATAAGATCAAAACATCTACTGAATGGAAAAGTTCTAGAACAAAAAAAAAATTTTGGTCAATGTCGAAAATAAATAAGTTATCTTGAAAGAAACCCCATTCCACTCACAAAATAAGTGACTTTTTCTTTCCTCTCTCATAACTTCTTTTACTTGTACAAAAGAAGACACGGAAATTTATTTAAAAGTAAGTTTGAATCGCTTTTGAGCTCTTCCAATCATGTTGTTTGTATTTGTACCGGATTGTTAACTACCGTTGTCGTTTGTTGGTCATTAACTTGAACTGATATGGGTTTCATGCTAGTGTTGGTTGATCTGATGGCATATTTTCTGGAACCTTTGATTTCAAATTTGCGTATCAACACTGAAATTGACATGGTCGGGAAAACTTTCAGGACGTTTCTTTCCTTATTGGAAGTACTCTAGATCTGGCTGGTCGAGCTTTTGTTCAGAGTTGGGTGGGCTGTCTGTCTGTAGTGTTTTCGTGTCGGGTCCAGATGCAATATGATTGAAGAGATGCAATCTAAAGCATGTTTGATCCTCTATGGTGGCCAAATAATGAGGTGGGTCGTGTCATAGCATCAGCCAGGTTAGATGGTTACACTTGTTCTTTAAATGCAAGTCGAAACCACTTGAACGTTATAGAATCCTTGTTTTTTCTACCTTCGGATGTCTTTTTTATTTATTTTCCTATACGGATAAAAATGTCATCACACACCAGTTATACTATGTGGAAAGTGTTTTTGGTGTTATATTGGAGCAAATAATAAAGTGAAAAGTGTCTTACGTGTAATTCTTGTGAATGAACTAGTCGGTTTTATTAGCGTTCATAATTTGCGTTCTCATTAATTCAATAAGCTTTCTCCGTGGATTAGTTTTGGCATACATGAGACTGTAGTTCTCATGCACAACGTGTTGATGTATTTCGAGTTAATTTTTATAGCAGTTGGTGCATGTGTTCGAACTTTCCTTGTTATTGCCTTTCTGCTTGTTTTATCGGTTGTCTTGATCCATCAGCTGCTTTTAAAATTACCGTATGGTTCTGCCAAAAATCGTCCATGTTTGGTATAAAGTACTAAACAGGATTGCATCTTTAAAAAAATCCAACAAGTTGTTTAACTAGCCATTCGTGAGAAGAAACGCTAAAATGAAAATCAATAATTTATTTTAAAAAAAAAAAAAAAAGCTGTGTGTTTTTCTCAACAGATTTGAAGTTGGTTTTGAAAACGATAATGTGCCTGCTGTTGACTTCTAGCGATCACATTATTTAATTATTCGTATCTCTCATTTTATATATCTATTTTTAACAGCAACAAGGAAGTTCCTTGTTAATCTTTACAGGGCTGCCCTATTTGTACATTGATTTTTTAGGCTTTGATTGACACTTGCATTACTGTCAAGTGTCAATTGGATGAAAAAAATGTTTGAAATTTAAACTGTCGAATTGAATAATACTACGTGGCACAGCGTAAATCAAAATACATGCTATTTAGTGTACATGTAGCAAGGTTCATCATTACATTCTATGGCCCAAATATAATTTTTTTTTTTAAAAAAGAATGCTTAAATGTATATTTGTTCTAAGTGGGGACATTCTCATATGATGTGCCACGTGATTATGATGAAATTACAAAGTAAATTGAATGCATAGATATGAAGGGTCATGCTTCTTGAACAATCCCCCGAAAAACCAGGGGATTATCCGGATAATCCCTTGGTTTTTCAGGGGATTGTTCAAGTTGAATTTCTCAGATATGAATTATCTTCAGGCGATACTTTATTGGGATGACTATTTCCTCAATATTTTACATGAACTTCAAATATTAGTAAGTATTTTAAATTATGGTTTGCATTCAAAGATCAGATAACCAGAATAAAATTTGTATTTTATTTAGTTAGTAATCTTCTGTATATTTTTTAGGAACAGAACATGGTATATCACGCCTATTAGCATGTCATGACTGAACCCTATTTTGATCTTAACAAGAGTCTTCACGTTTCGGAAGGAAATTCTACTCTTTAAAGATATTTTTGTCTGCAGTTTATTAGGTTGAGAAAAAGAGGTAAAGAATGGGATAACATTCTACGGCTAGGAGTAGTAACATTTGAGCAAAATCAAAATTACTCAATGAAATTGGCCGGAAAGATTTCACTTTGAAATTTACAGCCTGAGCCACCCTTTTTTTCGTGCAAAAAACGCATTTTGAAATAGTGATTTGATGGAGCATGTGTGATTAAAAAATAAGAAAAGTTTTTGAATTTACATATAATATTATTTTATTGAAGAATGTATTGATAAAAATAAGAAAGAAAAAAATATATTTGAAAATAATGGAAATCAAACAAGAGCTTAAGAGCTTGTTTGAGCCCCCATTTTTTGCAAAAAAATACGTTTTGCAATAGTGTTATAATGGAGAATGTGGTTAAAAATAAAAATAAAAAAAAGTTTTGAATTGCTTGTAATATTATTTTATTAAAAAATATGTAATTGTAATGAATCAAATCACCGTTCAAAAATGCATTTTGATAGAAAAATGAGGCTCAAACAGGGGTTAATTTCAAGTTCATATTGTACACAACACTTTTATCTGGGTTCCATTAATAACTCATGGTATCTCATGAAGTTGTGATTAGTCTCGTTGGAGTTATAACGTGAAACATATTTTCAGTAAATTATCATTATTATGAGTAATGATAAACCGCCTCCATGTATTACATGAACAAATACGCTAGAGGCTGAATTTAAAAAATAAAAAATCAATTATAAATAAAATTCAAATATCACAAAAAAAATAAAAATATGACATTATCTACTGAAGTTGTACTTGACGGAATTTTTTAACATAAAATTCATCAAAAACAAAATCTAAATACATCGTCTCGGCAAATATGTTAAAGAGGCAAAGAATCATACAATATGTAAGATAACCATCCTCTATTTTGTTATGAATTGCCGTCTTCAAATGTTTCAGTGCCGTAAATAGTCGCTTTTAGTTTTTGGTGTTTTTAGTCGATTTTTTAAGACTTCCTGTCTTCCTCTAGTTTGGGCAAGCATCACTGTACAACATTTCTCACACACCTATTATGATATGATCCCGGCGTTGAACCAACATGAGAAAGAAATGCACAATCTTTGCCATTGATTCTCATCCAATTGTCAAATCCATCATTGACCAATGCCGAATGAGGGGAGGGATTGCAATCATTCAAAAATAAAAAAGCAAGGAAAACAATAATTCTTGTTTGTTGAAGACGAATACTCCAACCAAGTGTACTTTTTGAACCAAGCAGAAAGAAAACGACGATTATGTTTTCCAGATTTCATCTTCAGATGCTCCAAAAGTATTGGTTGATAAGACCCTGCTTTCATATACGCTCGTATAATCTCATTCCGTAAATTAACGGGATGTTGACGTATTTTCTTTCTTTTCCCCGGATCCCTTTCAATTTCAGGAGGTTGGACATTAGAAATTCCAAGAGATGAAATCTGAGAAGGTTGCACACTTGGAGTGTATCCTCTCTAGATTTATCCATCCTTCTAAAGAAAGATGGTATTGTTTTTCCTTTCTTAGCGTCCATTATAGAATCTAAGAAACCAATAAAAAAAGGAAGTAAATAACCAATATTAACATTCACCAAAAATGTGATTAAGAAAAAAAATTCTCAAGATCAGTAATCATAAATCTCAAATGTTCAACTGCAAACAAGTATAAAATCAGTACTCAGTTGTTTAATACTCAATTAAATTCACTTCAATTGTTCATTAAATAAGTTGCGAAACTTGAATTTATGCCAAAAATTTGGAAACTTGGAGTTTATGCTTTTCACTTGGGAAATCTGCCAAATTGCCAACAGAATATTTAAATTTCAGCAAAAAGAACAAATTTATTTTCCATTGAACATTAATCTCTTACCAATTTAAGTCCGTTAAAAGGTATCCCCAATGGTGCCTTATATTTGGTATAAAACACCAAATAATTTGGTGTAAACTCTCCTCCAATGGTACCCCAAATATAGTGTAAAAGACAGTGTAATATATAATGTCACACTAAATTTGGTATAACACTATTCATTTACACCAAATGTAGGGTTTTTCATTTAATCTCATTTTGTTCTTGTTCACAATTTATAAAAGTTGTTTCTTCTATCTATGTACTTATTTAATATTTTAGTATTAAATTATAATTAATTCAGAATTATTTTAATATGATGGTTATTTTTATTTAATAATTATTTCAACAATAAATTAAAGTGGGTTGTCATTCTCGTTATATTAATTTTCCTTGTGCATTCATTGTACTTTTTATAATTTATGGTATTATATTTATTTTTTTAATTTATTAATAAATGCAATATTTTAGTTCATTAAATATAATTTCTAATATAACGATTTTTGTAAAAATAAAATTTGATATAAAATAATTCAAAATAAATTTTAGTTTAGTGTAAAATCTTCTCCAACGGTTTACATCAAATCACCAAATTCGATGTTACCATGGGAGAGATTACACCAACTTTTGGTGTAGACCATCATAGATGCTCCCCTAACTAATGTGACCAATAACTACTTTTCCCACTTAAAATCCTAGAAGAGTAGAAAATACTGTTATAGGATCATGTTTCAATAATACCAGGACAGACACAAATTTACCTGTTTTGCTCCAATTTAATACCCTCCATTACTTGATCTTTGCAGCCCTAAAATAAAAAATAAAAACAATTTACATTTCCTGATCGCAACCCTCATACCCTACTGGTGTTGAAGTATGTAGAGAAATGGAAAACCCACTTGGATAAACCAGCTCAGCGGCACCGACTGAAACCATGTCAGCAAAAGCCATGTCAGCAGCAAAAGGAATATACTATGGATATCGGTTGAAGAAGAGTGTAGAAGAAATTTCTGTTAGGCCACATATATAGCATTCATTCTGTTTTCTTTATTCAGTTATGAGTGTATATAAATACAATAGTTGTAAAGCATTTCAAGCGCATAACAATAATCATTTTCTCTTCTCCAATTCTCGTGTTGTGATTCTTGTTCTCTCTTATTCATATCTTCATTTTGTAATATGGTATCAGAGCCTTGAAAATGGTTGAAGAACACAGCACATATATCCAGTCTACCACACATGTAGACCCCAATCCAAATACCCAATTTAATGCTCATCAAAATCTCAATCCAAATCCTCAACAAAACCAGAACACCTACTCTATACCAGATCCTAATGACCCAGCTCATCCCCACAGTCCATACTATATTGGTGTTATTGATAGCTCTGGAACAATATCGGTCACTCATGTACTAGACAGCACCAACTATTATGCATGGGCAAGATCCATGAAGAGGGCCCTTAGAATTAAGAACAAACTT
>CAIGRK010130086.1:0-13803 GCA_903798315.1 Fraxinus greggii
GTTTTTACCCGGCACATTTTTTTCTTGACATATATATATATATATATATATATATATATATATATATATATTAGAACTGGAATCAATGAATTCAAAAACGAATGAAGATATTCAAGGACACACCAATTAATTTGTTTGTTTACACATTTCCAGGTATATTTATAATCAATTTTCATGCTTCTTTAGTGCTTTACATTTACCTTTTGTTTTTATTTCTATGCCACATTGGTTGTTGTTCATATACATTCAATTGCTTTACTAATTAGTAATTACTACAATTCTTTAATGATGTGGTTTCTTGCTAAAAATCTATGTTCCATGACTTCATTGGTGAAAATCTAACTGGAATTATGTAGTTCAAGACTTGATTAGTAAAGTGATTAGGTTGGTAAACTGGAATTACAATCTCTGCAGCAAGAGAAAAGTCCTTTCATTCCTGTCCCATTATTGTTCTAATTCTGTTTAATAGTTTGAAGTACGTGTATTGGTAAAAATTTAATAGCTTTCCATCCCTGTCCCATTAATGCTGTTTTATCTATGCAGATATCAAAGTCTTCAATTTCAGGTTTGGTGGCTGATTTTATTGTTTGTTTTTTGAACAATTTTTGGCCAATCAAGCTTCCAATAGGTAGACATCTGCACATTTTAACCATCTGATTTTAATGTTGGCTTCCTTCTCTTGATGTGTCTTATTTCAAATCCAATTTAGTTGTTATTCTTCTGCAGCCTCCGAAAGTTTCAGCCAACACATTTTTGCTTGTGCCAATTGCCAATAGTTTTTTACGTCAGCATTGTAAATTTGTTATTGTTATTGGATAATTATTTTGAGAAATATTTGGTGGACTAAGTAATTTTATATTTGATATTTATTGATTATTAATGTTGATAGCTGGTAACTTTAATATTTGTTGAAAGTTTGTCTCGAACCGACCAACCCGACCCGACCGACATTTGATTGGGTTGGGTTTCAATATTTACATGTGTTGGGTTGGTTGGGTTGATTTAGGTCGGGGTAAAAATCGACACAACTCAACCCTCGCCCACTTTCTTAATATATTTAGTTAATAAAATACTTTTAATTATTTATTTAATTAACAAAATTTAATTTTTGACCTGATTTTTCGAAACTATAAAATCAGTTTCTTAATTTTAAAATTGTATCTTGTAACCACCTTAGATATGTATTGATCCCTTGTAAATTATTAAGTCATTGTTTAAAGCTCATTTTTTTAAATTTATTCTTAAGCACGCATTATTTTGATAAAATAATTTTATATGTGAACCCTAAATTTTTTTCCTATTTTAAACCACACAATTTTCAAAAAATCACTACTAAAAAAATTTATCCTCCTAAAAAAGGGAACTCAAACAAACCCTAAATGTATCATGTGCGTCAACTTGTATAGACATTCCAAATTATTAATACCACCATGAAATCTTCGATAATAATAACATTTTTTTAATTAATCAAAATGTCCTAACACGATCAATTAATTAAATAACATATAAGATGTTGCAATGAAGACTTTGCGACTACTACCCATTATTATCTGTGAGTTTCTAGTTAGAAATTTGAATGACCGTGTCAATGCTTTATTTTTAGCTTTCTCTAGCGCAAAAATAAATAAATAAATAAATAAATTTATAAATTAAATTAAATTTGTCAAAGAACGGTTGAAATCAAATTCATTTAATTGTAATATAAAGCTTAAGTAGTCACTTTTTCTAAATTAATATGATCCATAATTTATTAATTAGCATATATTATTAAATGGTAGAACATCTACTTCAAAAAATATTTTTATGTATATTTTTTGATACCAATACATACTTCTGATAGTAAAAAAGTTTTGATCATCAAACTAAATTTATATGATATATTTATTGTTTATAAATTATCAATGAATTTATATGGTATAAAGTTTGAGATCAGGACAATCGGAAAGAATTTTAAAAATGAATTTCGAAAATATGAATTTTGGATAAAATGGGGCTCAAACATGGGGATTCACCACCTTCAATGAATTGAAAAATATATGTCAAGAAATGCATTAATAATATCTTTAATATTGTTTATGATGTTTTAAATTTTTGTGTTAGCCTAAATATGAGATTATGTCCTCTTTGGCTGCGGTGATCATTCAATATGGTAAAAAAAAATTATAAGAGAAACCACACTCCCTATCTACTCTAACATCTCTCTTTTTTATGATAAACCAAATTATGATTGCTACTTCCTATTTATAAGATAATTTAGGACAAATTTGAAAATAAAAATGTGAAATATTGTTAAATTGTTCTTAAGGAAATTTAAGAAATGATCAATCTATAAAATAAAATGAGATCCACATGTAAAAATAAAGGAAGGGAGAAAAACTGAAGGAGAAGAACAAAAGGCGGGAAAATTGATTCTACCATATTTCATTTGTACCGGTTGTTACACACCCAAACTATGAAGACTGTACAGTATATATAGAGAACGAAATGAACTAAAAATAAAACTAAAAAGACTTCAACTATTTACATAATTTCTAATACTCCCCCTTAAGATGGGAGATAAACATTCAAAATTCCCATCTTATCTATCAAAACATCTGCCAACTGATCTTGGGACATGAAGCATTTTGATTTCTCCAACTTGAACCTTATCTCTCACAAAGTGACAATCAATTTCTATATGTTTGGTTCTCTCATGGAAAACCGGGTTGTTGGCAATGTGAATTGCAGATTTACTATCACAAAACATTAAGGCAGCTCTATCATGTTTGATACAAGATCATCAAGTACATTTTTCAGCCAACTTAACTCACATACAGCCGCAGCTATGGATCAGTACTCTGCCTCTGCTGATGATCTGGAGACACTAGGCTGTTTCTTTGATCTCCAAGACACCAATGAATTGCCTAGGAAAACACAATATCTAGTTATAGATCTCCTAGTGTCTGAGCATGCTACCCAATCAGCATCGCAGAACCCTTTAAGAATCATGTCTGATTTACTTTCAAACAACAACCCCTGTGCTGGTGTTCCCTTCAGATATCGAAGAACATGGTGAGCAGCTTCCAAAGTGGTTGCCTTGGTGATTGAAGGAACTGGCTGAGCACTTGTACAACATATGATAGATCTGGTCTCGTTATAATCAGGTATAAGATCCTCCCTATCATTCTCCTATACATGCTGGCATCCTCAATGAGTTTTCCCTGATCTTTATTGAGTTTTAAATTTTGTGGCAATTTTGCAGGTTTTACCCCAAGGTACCCTGCATCAGATAACACATCCAGAGCATACTTTCTTTGATTCACTGATATTCCTTTTGCCTATCTTACTATTTCCAGCCCCAGAAAAAACTTCAAAATCCCCAAGTCTTTCAGTTTGAATTGCTCATTCAACTATCTCTTGAATTGTTCAATATATGACAGATTATTGCCTCATATGATGATATCATCCACATAAAAGAGTAAAACAGTAAAGGATCCCTTTCCTTGTTTGCTAAACAAGGAGTAGTCAGATTTTGACTGTCTAAACCCCTGGGAAATGATGTATGAAGTGAGCTTGGTGTTCCATTGTCTAGATGCATGTTTAAGTCCATAAATGAACTTGTTCAAACTGAGACAAGTTGTTCACCACACTGCCCCTGCTACTCATAACCCTTAGGTATCCACATGTAAACCTCCTCATCAAGTTCACCATCGGGAAAAGCATTGTTTATGTCCAATTGATGGAGGTGCCAACACTTATGAGCAGCCACTACCAGTAGAGTCTTCATAGTTACTAGCTTAGCAACAGGCGAGAAAGTCTCTTCATAGTCAAGTCCAGCTTGTTGCGTGAATCTTTTAGCAGCAAGCCTGGCCTTCTTTCTTTCCTCAGTCCCATCATAGTTGAGTTTGACTTTAAAAACCCACTTGCAGTCTACAAGTTTTTTATGTGCAGGTAAAGAAGTCACTGTCCAAGTGTTATTAGACACCAAAGCCTGATATTCAGCATCCATAGCCTTACACCATTCTGGACATTGAGCAGCCTCTTCATATGATCTAGGCTCATATATAGTTGATAAGGCAAGTGAATACCTTTTGTGAGCAAGTGATAACCTGCTATAATCCAGAAATTCAGTAATGGGATACTGTTTTCCAGCCAAGTGATCCTTTTCCATGGAATTAGTTTGGAAAGTAGGCACTTGAGATGCAAAGCTGCAGTGATAATCTTGAAGATAGGCTGGAGCTCTTTTAGGTCGATTTGATTGTCTGATAGGAACTATAGGAGCCACACGAGTAAGAATGGATGAAGGAGTGGAGTGGAGTCATGACTATCTATGTAAGGGGAATCAGATGGATCTGGAGTGGAATTGATATGAGAGTTAATATCAGTAGAATTGCCATTATCAGAATTTTGAATCAAGACATCAGATGATGAAGAATCATCACTCTGTGCTGGAAAAAAGGGATGAATTAGAGGGTAAAGAGACATCAGAATTTGACAATGAAGCAAGGAATTTAGGATGATGGAATGGAAATATAGTCTCATGAAATTTAACATCCCTAGAAGCAAAAATTGTGTGATTAAGCAGACTATATAACTTGAAGGCTTTCATGCCATAAGGATAGCCAAGAAAGATGCAAGGAGTGGCTCTAAGGTCGAATTTGGTATGGTTTCTTTTGATACTTGAAGCATAGCAGAGGCGTCCAATTACCTTGAGATGTGAATATGATGGTGCTGTTTGATATAGCATCTCATAAGGTGTCTTATTTTTAAAAATCAAGGTAGGTGTTCTGTTTATTAGATATGTAACAGCAAGCATAGCTTTCCCCCAGAATTTATGAGGTAAGTTTGCCAGGAATTTGATGGCTTTGGCAACATTTAAAAGATGCTGATGCTTTCTTTCTACAACCCCATTTTGCTGAGGTGTCTCAACATAACTCAATTGATGGATAATGCCATTAGATTTAAAAAAGTCATTCATATGAAATTCAGATCCATCGTCAGATCTGAGAACCTTTATTTTGCAATCAAAATGAGTAAGAATCATTTGATAAAAGGAATGAATTATAGGTCGGGTTTGAGACTTATCCCTCATTAAGTAGGTCCAAGTCATTCTAGTATGATCATCAACAATGGTTGAGAAAAATCTAGAGCCATCCAATGAAGAAACGGAGTAAGGCCCCCATATGTCGCAATGGATAATATCAAACCTTTTAAGGGCTCTATTTTCACTTCTTGGGAAAATAATCTCTGCTGTTTGGCTATAGGACATACAGTACAATGTAAGTGCTTATTGAAATTGATAGCAGGAACTAGATTATGCAAGATATCTTTGAGATAGGGAGGTGTCCCATACGACAAAGCCATAGATCAATGTCAGAATTCATATTGATATCACTTATGGAATTACAAGAAAATTGTCTAGACTTATTACACTTTGATCTAAGATCAGAATTACAAATGGAACTAGGAAAAACAGGAAAGCTCTTTTTAGAGATATCAGTATTTTGAGTTTCAGATTTTTCACAACTGAATGAAGGTTTGTCATGAATTTTTTGAGTAGGAATTTGAAAAGCATAGTCCATCTTCAAGTTTGACCATTCCAATCGTCTTCCATGTCAAAAGATCTTCGACAAAACAATATTGATGCAAAAATATCAGAAAACAATTATGCTTGAGAGTTAATTTGCTGGCTGAAATCAAATTGAATGTGAAACAAGGCACCACTAACACTTCAGTCAAAACCAATGTATCAGATAACCTGACTTCACCAACATGTGTAGCCTCAACAGTTTCACCATTAGGCAGTCTAAAACTCTCAGCGTGAAAAATAGAAGTTAAATGCCAAGTAGAACATACCATATGTTCTGGGCACCAGTATCTATAATCCATTTTGCTGCCCCAATTTTAATGTTAGAACGAAGATAATTACTTGAAAATGCAAAAGCATCTGGTACAGAATAGCTAGGTTTTGATGTATCCTGAGCTTGTGACTGAGCTTGTACTCTAGGAACATTAGTTATTTGCCCTTTAAATTGAGGCATCAGCATTGCCAGAACTTGTTTACACTGATCTAGAGTGATTGTGAGGTTTGAAAAAGACTCAACCGCAGTTTGTGAACCACTATCAGAAGATTGTCCAACAGCATTGGCTACAACATTTTTACCTCTAGCAAATCGATGTCCAGGATGATATCCAACAATTTTGAAACACTTTGCCTTAATATGTCCAGTCATATTGGCTTATCCTTTCTCTGATTTTGAATGAATCTAATATTCCTTTCACTACCATTAAATCCTTGTCCAACATTATTGGCAAAGGCAGACGTCTCAAAACTCTATTGCCATTTTGTGGTAACCTCCTTTTGCCTTTCATCTTGTAAAATCAATGGAAACACCTTATTTAAAGGCGGAAAAGGATCCATTAACAAGACCTAACTCCTTACTCCAGAGTAATGTTCATCCAAGCTCATTAGGAATTGCATAACTTGATCTTCCTGCTTATAATCAGATCCACTAATGTTAGGCCTGTAATTATCCAGTTCCTCCCATAATCCTTTAAATCGATTGAAGTAAGAGTTAACTGAACTGTTCTCCTGTGAAATAGTAGAAATCTGCTTCTTCAACTCATAAATTCGAGTTCCATTACCCTGACTATAATGATCCTTCAGCTCAATCCATATCTCCCTAGCTGAATCCTTGTGCATCACACTAGGATAGAGCTCCATTGGAATGGAATTGATAATCCATGAAGACACCACATGGTTGCATCTTCTCCAGGCGTTATGTAATGGATCATCAGTCTCATGCTCCATGATCGTTCCATCAATAAATCCTTCTTTGTTTTTCACGCTGAGAGCCATAACAACAGCGCGACTCCATGTCGCATAGTTATCCTCTGCAAGCATAATAGATGAGCTGCATACCTGTGTTATCACCTTAGTGCAGGTAGTATGGATTGTTCGGTTCTGTAATCGATCGACTGTTAATTGAATTAGCTTCTTCTCCTATCAATTCTCCAATTGAAGATGCTTGAAACTCCATCGCAGTAAGCTTCAGAGCTCTGATACCATGTAAAAATAAAGGAAGGGAGAAAAACAGAAGGAGAAGAACAATAGGAGGGAAAATTGATTCTACCGAATTTCACTTGTACCGGTTTTTACACACCCAAATCGTGAAGACTGTACAGTATATATAGAGAAGGAAATGAACTAAAAAGACTAAATAGACCTCAACTATTTACATAATTTCTAATAAACTCTGTGTAGCAACAATAATTAAACAATTTATGGGTGCGAAGTGCTGTGTAAGTGTACGAGAGACGTTGGGTGACATGAGTAATGAATGTAGGGTCCCTTTCCCTAAGGGCTGGTGGAAACAACGCGGGAGCTGTTTACCAATGCACACAACAGACCATCATAACTCTCGTACTTTCCCTCTCCCCAACTACCTTTCTTTTCTATACTTCTGGTTTTCTATTCAATTAGGCCTCTTCATTTTCACATTCATTAATGTTTTTATGTCACTTCTTTAAACAAGAATAATGATAGTGTTGCTGGAGTTGTAACTTTAATTTATGCGTGTTTGTCTTAGGTGATAAACTTTCATTGAAATTAAATAACTCATTTAATTTCACTTATATTTAATGTCACATCATATAGATTTTTCATGAATAAATTTTTGGAGAATGTGTGGTTTATAAAAAAGGATTTTTTTTGAGTTTATGCGTAATATTATTTTATTGAATGATGTGAGATTGATAAGAAAAAAGAAAAAAAGAATTATAATTTAATGATAAATAATGAGGGCCAAACTGGGGCTATATTTTTCTTTATACAACATCTTGAGTTTTACCCCTATTTGATAGATATTAAAAATCTGATTGTAATCTAGATTAAAGTCAATAATAAATTTTAATCTCATTTTATGGATTCTACAACTTTTCGATCTTACATTTCATCATTTTTTTTAATAAAATTTATTAAATATTTGATTTTCATCCCCACCAAACAAACATGAATTAATCTAGATGTACATATTTCTTTACATCTTGCTTGACATTTTCATCTCCAAGTGCCAAATAAGGATAATACTATCCATAAACTTTGACACCAATAGGGACTGGCCACGTGGCCGTTATGTCAACCCCTATGAATCATGCTATGTACACATAGCATGATAACCTGGATTAATCTAGACGTACATATTGCTTTACATTATGCTGACATCCACACCGCCTTATGTAGCACAAGTTGGACGATGATGTGAAAGATTGCTAAAAAATCAAAGAATATGATGACGTCATGTGGAAGAATGTCAACAAAGATGTCTATGTAGTGTGATTAAACAAGCATATATCGTTTCAAGTATCATGTCATTTTTTTTTCTCATTTTCATTTCTACGCAACTTAACTTTCCAAAAATAATTAAATCAAACAGAAAAATAGACCCATATAATGATGAGATTAATTTGAACAGAAGTACCACTATAACAAGAACTTGTCGTATATATTATGGTCATATGGTGTCTTAATAATTTTCTTTTGATGTTTCTACGTTTACATAATGAATTATACTATAATAACAGGCTCTGACAAACTCATACGTGTTATTATATGATTGAACAATTTTAAAAAATACAATACCCAATCATTATTTGTCACGATCCTGTCTTCCCATCCTCGTCATTGCCATAGCTAAGAAGAATTATTCTTAAACAAAACGCAGATTAAAACAAGTGGTCCGGCAAGCTTAGCATGCAGCCATGTGGGCGTGGGGTCTAAAAAAGTAGTAATATGAGACAGAGATTAGACTGTTTTTAGGTCCAATCATAGTCGTATCATGCATAGTAACAGAAGTATATATATTTCAATGGGGGCAGTCCATACAGCTTTAGGAATGGCGAAGCCCGGTGATAATCGGAATTCCCAAGTTGATTTATTCATGACATTATCTGCGCATGGGAAACTTCGATAGTAGCTCACACAGATTATTTAATTATTTTTTTATATTCATTTCCAATCACATATTTTTCAATAAAATAATTTTATTTGTACGTTTACAGTTTTTTTTCCTTACCTTTAACCACATATTTTATTAAAAATTACTTTTGTAAAATTTATTCTTACATCAACCATGTCCTTCATGATAGAAGTGTGCATGTATGATTTGGTATTAACGATGCTGATATCACTTGATTTTATATTGGGTGAATTTCACGTGCGGTTACTCATTGAACTTTCTGATTAATTTTTATTTGTATATGTTTTACTATTTTTGTTCTTAAGGTGATATAATATTGATGGTTGTTTGAGATTTATTATTGGCTTGGTTATTGTTATTCATAATTTTTTGTCTAATAAGTAATGATATTGAATATTTACATTTGATAATTAATGTATTAGGAATGATACGCAATATGTATACATAACAATTAAAAAATACTTTTGAAAATGATATATTATATTCAAAAAATGCTATATTAAAAAAATGATGAAAAAAGAACGCTATTGAAAATATAACCACGACGATTAAAGAACGTTAATAAAACCAAAATTTTAACGAAAAGAATGCTATCAAATTTAAAAAAAATTGCATGAGAAAATGCCTCAAATACTAAAACAATGATAATAATAGAATATTACGTAAAAGTTTTTTTTATAATACTTTATAATAGCATTTATAAAATGTTATAATAGATGTATGACATTTAATAACACCACTTACGATAGCATTTCGGAAAATACTATAGAATATTACAGATAGCATTTTTCGCAAGCTATAGATGACTTGATATGTTGTCGTGTCAGCTACCACACTGTAATATCTACCCTTTCATTTTTACAGTCTTCATAGGGAATGATATAATTGGAAGTCTTAAACTCTTAATTTAATTATATCTCATCATAAATGTTTTCCATGTTTTCATAATGGCTTTAATTAGAGAACAATATAAGCCCAACTTTACGAAAAATATGTTTCCCATTCTCTGTAAAGATTGAATGGCTGGACCGCATATTCTCGAACATGAGAGAGGTGTTCATAGTATCCTGATTCAGTAAAATAATCATGTCTTTGAAAATATTATTCTTCTTTTGCTAGGACAATTTTTTGCAAAATGACCTTTTTTGCCACAAATAAAAAATCTGTTTTCTTTCTTTCGTGAAATCTTTTTTCTGAAAAATCTCATTTTGTGAGAAAACTTGAAAAAGATTTTTTTTCTTTTGAAAGTCCTACTTCTGAATTTTCTAGGTTTTGAGTCTTTCAACCTGTCTACATTCGATTTTCAAATTTAGCTGAGCGCAAGCTGTGCCATATTGTTTTCTCTTTATGTTGAAGCCTATGAAGAATTCTCATTGGTTATAGAGTTTTTTCAAGGTTTTTAATAACTAATTATGAAGCTCTTCGATAGATGTTTGAGGTAATGCATGTCCTTTGAGCTCCATCATTCTACAAGTTTCATGAACAAGGAGTTGTGGAAAGGATTCTAGGTATGCTTGATTGAGATTAATATCATCAATCCCTCCAAGAATATAATATCGTTTCATGATTTTTTCAAAGTGTTAGTCCACATCTTTTAGTCTGTAGGAACAACACTTTTAATTGGAAGAATTTTTCGCGAGCTTTTTCTTTTGCATGGTCTGGTTTTCCACAAACTCCCAATGTTGATTATCAAAGAAGTTGTCAAGATCTTGAATATTTGCCCACTGTCGTTGTCTATAACTCCCAAGGGATACAAACCATTCTTTTATGAGACATGTGAACCTAGTCAGAACTCCCCGGATAACCATATTATGCGTCATATCAGATTTTGTCAATTCTACAGTACCCCATGCCTACATCTCTTGTCACCTCGCTCTCTATTGGGAAGGGAGTATATCATCAAGAGTAAATTTGACACATAAATTACTATGTTGGGAAGAGTAATTATTTGTAACTATTTGGCTTTCTTCTACATCAGGAAAATCTTCATCTTCATGTTGTCCAGAGTATGCCTCACCAGATGATTCCTCAACTTTTGGGCCCCTTTGTGTTTCGTCAGCCATATATAAAGAATTGTAATCTTCATCTTGAGGAATATTCTTAGAACTCAGAACTATTGTCATTAGTTATGAAAATGGACGGTGAAAATTGTGATACAGTTGGGCTCTAGATTTTAATTTTTCTAGGAAGATGGAGATGGGGTTTTTTTTTTCATCGTTTATGATGGGTTTTGGGAAGGGTTGTCTATGGAATCTGCTGGTTGGTTGTTTGTGATTGTCTTTTTGTAATTTTGGGTGGCCTCATCTTTCTTTCATATTCTTCAGGAGTGAATAAATATGCAGTTCCATAGTTTGGTTTTTTTTTTTTTTTCCTAAGGTGGTTAGGTTGTATGTTAAGAGAACCCTATAAATGTTGAGGTCCGAGGTGGCTGTCTAGTTCGCCTTGGGCAAGGGCCGGCCTTGGAAAGAGGGTGGAGGCACAATTTGTTCTTTGCTAGAGGCAGAGAGGTATTAATTAAATCACTTTTTTTTAAGCCTCGACCTATGAGACTTGTCATGTGATAGTCAGCTAAGCAAAAAGCACAGCAGGAGGCCACTCATCTAATCTCACTAAAGAGGGTGCCATTGTCATTATTACTGTTCTGGCTGTCTGTTAAATGGGCTGGTTGTCAGTCCGAAAGGAAATTGATCGTCCCTGAGTCCCTGTCGATAGCTGATACAGTGCTAAGTCAGTGCTCCACTTTGGCTTCATCAAGCTATTGGACGCATAACATGTTGTCCAAGGTGAGGCATCAATTCTCTGCGGCAGTATATTTTCCAGCAGAGAGACATTTTCTATTATGGACCACTTTCACAAGCCTTACCTAGGTGATATGGCATTTTTTNCAGTCCGAAAGGAAATTGATCGTCCCTGAGTCCCTGTCGATAGCTGATACAGTGCTAAGTCAGTGCTCCACTTTGGCTTCATCAAGCTATTGGACGCATAACATGTTGTCCAAGGTGAGGCATCAATTCTCTGCGGCAGTATATTTTCCAGCAGAGAGACATTTTCTATTATGGACCACTTTCACAAGCCTTACCTAGGTGATATGGCATTTTTTCCAGTCACAAAAGATTTGGGCCATTGTATTTTAAATTATCTTAATTTAATGTGTGGAAAATTTATTGATTAATTGATTACTATAATTTAACTGGTGATTACTTATCAATTAGTAGGTGCTTCGTGAGAATTAAAATTAGATTTTTAGTAGATTGTGATAAACGTTTTTAAAATGTGTGGTTGAAAAGATGTGAGACCCATGAAAAATGTGGTTAATATTGATTGTTTGACTTTAATTTAGATTAAAATCTGATTTTAATCAGAAATAAACAGACCCTTAGTTAGTTTTGATTTTAAATTAATTGTCAACTAAGCACGATCCTTATCACTAGCTAAACACGTTGCTTAAAAGATCAAAACTATATATAAATGCCAAATAAAGAGAAATTCTTTATACAATGTGCATTAACTCCTTCTACAATAATATAATAATGTTATATATCTTAATTGGACAGGAAAATAAATTAGATCAAAATGAAGTGGAAGCATAAATTAAGGGTATCCAAGTATGGAATTAAAAGATATATATTAATTTGAACGGAAAGGAATGATGTGCTCCTATCCATCTCGCAATTTAATCACAATAAGTGGCGGGATGTGGCGTTCCAAAATATTATTCACCAATCACCATTTTCAGAACATTGAATCTTAAATTTTCTAATTTTATCTATTTAAGTGCTGTATATTATATTAATTGATACGGATAGCTCGTAAAATTAATTGAAATATTATTCTACCGGTAACGAAAGCGATGGCCTGAATCCCCACTGATGCCAAAATTACTAGTACCTAAGGTAATGCCCAGAATATGGAATGGGTGAAAATTGATAGGAATGGTGGTGTTGGAGAGAGGAGGGATTACTCGTCCACTTGTGCAATTAATTGATGATTGCCCTAATTATTAATATTCAAATTCACAACAGCTGGATCGAGGAAAGCGATGTAACGACCCAAATGTTTAATATTTAAATTGTTACTGAAAGTTTCATTTTGTTAGGTTTTTAGTGTTGACAATTCTTTCGACAAATTTGTAACGTGTTGCAAAAGTTAAGGACATAGGGTGCAATTTGTACAAGTTTGGTTATAAGGTCTAGGATCCGAGCATAAAAAGAGGCGAAACACGGCGCTGCATTTTCGCTAGCCTATCACTTGGATACTGCTCGAGTGACAAAAAATAGAATCGTCTACGTTCGCCTGTTGCCCGACTCTCACTCGACCGAGAGGTCGTCGCTCGCATATCGCTAGCTCTTTGCTCGAGCGACATGATCCGAAAAACCCTAATTGCTATTTTAAAGTATTTTTTTCGGCCTATTCAACCTAATTACTCTATCCTATAAATATCCAAATCTATGCACGAATTATTGTGCGGTTGATTATTATTCTCTTGTTTTATATCATTCTTTAGAGATCCAAAAACACATTCCTCCTTTGTGATTTATTCTTGAGATCATTCAAACACACTTTGGGAAAACATCAAATTGAAGAATCCAAAACACCTACTTCCTAAACATCCTTAGGAAAGTACTTTCTCAGTTGAACTTCAGAGGCTACTGAAGGTTGAGAGAGGTTAGACTACAAGCGCAGGAAAAGCACAAGAATGGGGAGTTCTTGGAATTCCACTTCGAAGAGACAATTGCAGAATATCGGGAGCTGGTGGGTTCAACTGATCTTTGAGGTTACAGGAATTAGATCGGAAAGTCCAGTGAAGTTGACTAGATAGTATCTTATTGTAAATCCATATTGTCTA
>CAIGRK010130120.1:0-13138 GCA_903798315.1 Fraxinus greggii
CGATTGATCAATTTAAGTTTCAAATATTTGCATATATATCCTCAAGCTTTCAAGCTTTCGTTTTCATTCCCAACTGCAGAATATGTCAAAAAAGATGGAGTTGGCAGATTAATCTTCAGGACATTCAGGGCTAACTTATTCATTTTTGCCTTCATTAAACTGGCATAAATGAAGAGGAAACTTCTCTTTATTTTGTTTATGTTTGACAACAATTGATGACCTTTTGTGCTCATCTATTAAAAGGATATTCTTTGAACAGTTCTGATACTCGCAAAACCAAAAAAATTAATACAGCAGTTGGAGATGATGCACCAGCTGCTGCAGCAGTGGACAAATTATCAACCCTGCAAATACACAATCAAGCTGACCAACAAAAACAATCACAGGCAGTTAATGGATGCTCGCTAACTAGTTAAATTCAAAGTTCGAGTAAAATATCACATGGTTGTATCTAAAATATTGTATGCAGATTTGCAATGTGTTTCTAAATAATGTCATGGACAATTCTATTATTTAGAAAATTAGTAACCGAAATTTATCTACTTTCGAAACATGCACGTGGCATTTTATTCTACTTTTTCGCACACATTTCATCTCGTGACTCTCATTGTTAAGTACATTTTGACTTCATGTAACATATAACGTCAACCTCGTTAGATTACTTGTATGATATATTTAGGAAGCCATCTCTTTTATCATCGATGAGGAAGAGGATCTGCTATGCTACGTTAATTGAATCATGGTGCTGTAATCTGTGTTTATTGATCTTGAAATGGAATCGTGAAGTGAGCATCATCCTACTAAGATTCCAAATGAATATGATCATAGAGATTTACAAGCAAATGAAATGCTTCCTACTAATTCTCTCAAAATATAGACGAACTTAAACATCATTAATTGTTTCATGTTCATAAAATAAATGGACGTTCAACAACCATTTGAGGCACCAAACTGCTCATCTAGACCTTTTTTGTTGCCTCTCCTTTACCATTGATACTAACAATGTGAGTGTTGATAAGATAGTGTGCCACGGACTTGTAACCATTTCTCAACGCCTGCAAAATTAAATATCCAATTAATTAATTATTAATCAAAACAAATTAATCGTGGAAGGAAAATTAAGAATATTACCTTGGAATAAATACAAGGGATAGGTGGCAATTCTTTCTTTTTTCTACATTTACTGCAATTACATATTCCTCGACACACTGGGCATATCCAACTTTTCCCATTCTCATTTGCTTCAATAATATTCTCCCCATATCTGCACCAGTACGTAAATATTAATTTCCTTCACTTGAATGCATTGATTTAATGTACATACCTTATGTATAGACAATCTCCACATAACATCCCAGTCGACCCCTTGCATCTGCTGCATTGTGTGCGAAGGCCTAGAGTTTTCTGTCTGTAAAATCATTAATAATTCATATATGATTCAAGAAAAAAAAAATGGAAGAAAAAATTTAAGTGATCGTAGGAACCTGCATTGATGACAAGTCCTTCCATTGAATTTATCATACAATCTTCGGCCATTTTCATATCCATCACGAAACAAAATCCAAGGGATTTCGTAATCCCCTAATTGCTTAGCATCATCTTCAGTGTACGTCTCAAGATTCCACTTTTGTTCCTTAACATTCATAGTACCGTCAATCTTTTCCATTTCTTTCATTTTCTTTGTAGATAGAGTTAACAAATGAGGAATCTTATGCACACTTTTAGACCTAAATCAGATGTATAAATTCAGAATAAAAAGAAAAAAAATGAGAATAATTAAATTCAACTGAGTGGTAGTGAATAATATTTAACCTGGCAGTAGTATTTTTATGAGAAGCATTGGCGAGGTTTCTCCCTTTAGAATTATGTTTATTTGCTAATGCTATATTACCCAGCAGTTGCAGTTTTCTTTTTCTTTTGCCAGGTGCTTCTTTCATCCGGTTACACTTGCTCAAAAACCACCACTTCATTTTACTTGAAGTGGATTCACAGTCAAACAATGGTACATATATGCAGTGGGAAGTGGAAGAGTCCACTCCAAGAGTGGGAAATTTCAATTGAAACTGGCGGGAATCAATTTCACAGTTTTTACAAATACCTCTCGAGAGTTATTAATTTAATTGTCTTCATGTCTTTAAAGCTATTACATGGATAAAGCTGATTTTGCCCTTTCTCAAAGCAGTTCTTGAAGATATAGCCATTGAGCATGGATTTTCTTTGGGGATTACACGAGTCAAAAAAATAAATCGCACGCACGTTAAGCTAGGGAAAAAATATTGCGTAATAATTGTTCTGAATAGTTTGGAAGTGATGGAAAAGTTGTTAAAATAATGAGCAACAAAATAACCCCACAAAGATAAATTGACTCGTATACCGAAAATAGGGTCCAATAAAAAAAACCTAACAAATGATTTGTTCCAACAATTTCGGACCATATTAACCCGTTCTGCTAAAAATCTCAAAATAAATAACTAACTAAGTAATAAAAATAAAAGATTTCAAGCCTCGAGCTAGATGAAAGCTCGACCGTGATACTTAGCCACGAGGATTAAATCGTGGACTTGCATAAACCCGTCACACCTTTTTCAATTCTTCTTGTTTCTCAGAATGTAACATGAATTCCTTTGAATGTAACAATCCCCTCTTTTTTAATTTTATAAAATAATTTTTTGTTAAATAAAAAGACTAAAGATCAAATCATCCTCCACTTCTTTACATTTTTATTTTGAAATTTTTGTGATTTTATGATCTGATTTTTCATATTAATTTAGTATTCTAATTGGTGATTAGATTAATAGGATTTGTACGTTCTTTTCTGTAAACATTTGATTAGATTTAAAAGGATGATCACATTAGCTTGAATTCGATTCGTGGTTTAATACTTTTGAACCGTCTTACAAGATTTAATATGCATTTTTGTTTTTATCATTGTGGACCACTCAAAACTTGTAGACTAAAAAATAATAGTTTTCCATTTATTGGCAATCTATTCCAACTCTATCTTATAGTTATAATTCAAAAACTTGGTTTTTAACATTTTAAGAGCATCTTTAATAAGCTCTCTATTTTTAAAAAGTATATTCTACATTTTGAAAAGTATCTACAAATTTAGAGAGTACAAATTTTTAAGTACTCCAACAGACATTTTATATTTAATTAACACGTAATTTTACTACTCCCAAAAAATATTTTTTTCTTGTCTTTATTTTCACTAGTTATCCTCTAAATTATTATATTATTTTCTTCAATTAAAAATTGAATAATTTGAATGCATTTAATTATAGAGAGTGAGTTTGACCTCCGAATTTGGAGAATCGAACGCGCTTTTTGAATTAAAAAGCTAATTTGTAGAGTCACTTAGAGCATAATTGTAAAGGTTGACTCTTTAAAAAAAAATCTTATATTTAAATAGTTTCTTGAAGATGCTTTAAAATTCATTTATAGTAAAACCTCGATAAATAATGTTCAATAAATTAATAATCTCACTTAATAAATAATAAAAATTTCCAATCCCGATTTCGGCCAATGTACTAAATTAATAACCACGCTAAATGTACTAGATAATAATTTTTTAAAATCATTTAAGGCACAACGAATATATAAAACGCTTACATTTATAAAAGTTAATACTAATACAAATTAACAAACTTCTAATTTTACAATATTATTTTTTTCTTCAATTCGCACCCATTTTAAAATATGCATCTAAGATATTTTGCTTTTTCGTTGCATTCAAGCCAAACTCAACTTCATCACTTATTTTTTGCAATGCACATGCTATATTTGGCATATTTTTTCATTTTGTACAAAGTAATTATTTAAGGTTATGAGACTTGAAATGCATCTTTTGAAAAAAATAGTTGATAAAACACAATTGTCATCTGGATCATGATTATCATTGATAGATGTAATCAGTATGCTTTGAATATAATGTATTCGATAAATTAATAAATTGTTCATTTATTGATAAGTTAGTAACCATTCTAAAGTAATATTTTTTTCAATCCCAACATTATTAATTTATAGAGATTCTATTTTATGATCATATCAAATTACTAGTATAGGTCCGAATACTCTAATTTTACACACTAACGGATAAAATTTATAAATGAAGATTGCATTGGCTCGTCACTTTGTTCCTTACACCACGAACATGGTGGACTATCATCTTGCTTCTTTCACTACTATTTACCCAACTTCATGCAGTTGAGTCAAAATTTATGCTACTATTTTTTGTCCATTATTTTGGGTGACATTCCTTATAAAGTTCTTTAGTTTAGTCTCAAAGGAAAAAAAATACGTACGGATTTTTTGGTTGCACTCTCACCTATGCCATTTTCCCATGTCTTCATTGTTAGAAAAAAAATCGATCCAATGCGACTATGAGGAAATGAATTGGATCGAAAAATCGAAATATCGTAGGGATCGATCCATACCTTCGGCCATTGATGATTTTGCAGAAGCTCTCCTTTCTATAGGTAATGGAACGTCCAAACTCTCAACACTTTCAAATGGACTGTGTATATTGTCTTTTCAATGATTGAACTTGGGGACCAAAACCTCTATATATATAGCCAAAAACTCCCATCAAATTATGGCTTAAGTTACCAACCAATTGATGGTGAAATTGAATTCCATAAATGTTGAAATGTCGAAACAGAAAATCCCATGAATGTTGGACCATCAATATGACCGTTGAAGAAATGTGAAGAGACTTCAATGGGAATGTGAAGAGACGGATCTATTATATTCTCCCAATTGGTCCATACATTCAGCTTAATATTTCAACTCAATCCCATGGATTGTCCTTTTTAAGAAACAAACACATGAATCATGGCTATGCATCCTCTGATAACGAGTAGTATCTTCCATGTATNGACTTCAATGGGAATGTGAAGAGACGGATCTATTATATTCTCCCAATTGGTCCATACATTCAGCTTAATATTTCAACTCAATCCCATGGATTGTCCTTTTTAAGAAACAAACACATGAATCATGGCTATGCATCCTCTGATAACGAGTAGTATCTTCCATGTATTACAATGTGTTTAGTTCCTCAAGAATGATTCTTTACGTGTTAACAATACTTAATGAAAAAACTTTATGTCTTATTCTTGGTCCGACATAAATGTATTTTCTCAAATAACTTAAGATGCGCATGAATATGAGAAAATATCACAACAAATAAGAGTTTTATACAAAATTGTATATATACGATTACATAGAACCAAGCCCCATTTCTCTACATGATTCTTGAATTTCAGTGGTGGCATGCCTTTAGTCAAAGGATCAGCGATCATCAATTTGGTGCTTGCGTGCTCAATGACCACTTTCTTTTGTTTAATACGTTCTCTTATAGCTAAATATTTAATGTCGATATGCTTACTTCGACTACCATTTTTATTGTTCTTAGCCATAAAGACGCTGCCAAATTATCGCAATAAATTCTTAATGGCCTAGAAATGGACTCTAAGCCCAGATACGAAACTCTTGATCCATATACCATGCGAAGTAGCCTCAAAATAGGAAACGAAATCGACTTTCATAGTGGAAGTAGCAATCAAGGTTTGCTTGGCACTCCTCCATGATACAGCTCCACCAACCATCTTAAAAACATAACATGATGTTGATTTTCGTGAATCAACACAGCCGGCAAAGTCTGAATTTGAATAACCAATCACTTCTCGTTATCCATCCGTTTATACATAAGCATGTAACTTTGGTGCCTCGAACGTACCTCATTACTTTCTTTGCTGTTTTCCAATAGTCCATACCTAAATTACTTTGATATCATCCTAATATTCCTATAACAAATGCAATGTTAGGCCATGTGCAGACTTGAGCATGCATTATACTTCCGACAGCAGAAGCATATGAAATGTTTTTCATTTGTTCCCTTTCCAAATCATTTTTCGGGCATTGGTTCAAATTGAACCTATCATTCTTCCCAATGGGAACTACACTTGGTGAACAATCTTTCATTTGGGATCTCTCTAAAACTTTGTTGATATAGGTTTCCTGAGACAAGCTGAAAATTTCTCGTAATCTGTCTCTATGAATCTTAATGCCAATGACACAAGATGCATCACCCATATCCTTCATATCGAAATATTTAAAGAGGAATTGTTTCACCTCATGCAACAAACCCTTGTTATTGGTTGCAAGCAAAATGTCATCTACGTATAACAAGAAAACAAATCTTATTTCCACTAACCTTTTGGTATACACTTTGATCCATGGGATTTTCAACAAAAGGTTGCAATCAAAATGTCATCTACGTATAAAACAAGAAAACAAATCTTACTCCCACTAACCTTCTGGTATATACATTGATCCATGTGATTTTCAGCAAATCCAAATGAAGAAATTACTTCATGGAATTTTAAATACCATTGTCGGAATGCTTGTTTTAAACCATATATAGACTTCTTAAGCTTACATACCAAGTGTTCACCATCAACAGAGGGGAATCCTTCAGGTTGTTTCATATAAACCTCCTCCTTTAAATCTCCATTGAGAAATATTATTTTCACATCAATTTTTTTTAATTTAAGGTCAAAATGGGCTACTAATGCCAAAATAATATGTAGAGAATATTTATTAGGTACCGGAGAGAAGGTCTCCATATAATCGATTCACTCCTTTTGAATGAATCCTATAGCAACAAGTCTCACCTTGTATCTCTCTAATAGCCTAGCGAGTCTTTCTTAGTCTTAAAGACCCATTTACAACCAATTGCTTTGGCACGACCAGGCAACTCAACATGATCCCAGACTCCAGTACTCTTCATGGAACTCATCTCTTCCTTCATGGCACTGTGCCATAATTCTGACTCTTTACAGCTCATGGCCTGTGAAAATGATCTAGGATCATTTTCGGCTCCAATATTGTGGTCAGGTTCTTGTAAATACACTTTATAATCAATAGGAATTGCTGACCTTTTGGTTCTAGTAAATCTTCTTAATGTTGTAACATCATCTTCTTGAGAAGTTTGTGGTTCAACTGTTTGTTCAGGAGGTTCTAGAAATTCCTGAATTACCTTATCTACTTGTACATTGTCGGTAGCTTATGGAATTTCAATGATTGGTCATTCAGCACATGTTTGTACTTGAGGGGTGCTGTGAACTATGACTAATTTGTCACTCAAGATGGAAGGTTGAGATTCCAAATGATCATGCTCAGGAACTTTGTTCCTAGTTTGACCGCTCCCACTAACCAAGACATTCTTAAGAAACTTAGCATTTCTTGATTCCACAATCCTCGTGCTGTGAGATGGACAGTAAAATATGTATCCAATGAAATACTCACTAATGGTCCTTATGTCTAACTTCTTCTCTTGTGTGTTATAGATTCTTACTTAAGACGGGTATCCCCAAATGCGCATATGTCTTAAACTTGGTCTTCAACCTTTCAATAGTTCAATAGTGTCTTTAGGATAGCTTTAATTGAAACTCGGTTTAATATATACACAACCGTCTTAAGTGCTTCAATCCACAAGGATTTAGGAAGATTGGAGCTACTAAGCATACTCCGTACCATGTCTAATAATATTCTATTTCTTCTTTCTGCTACACCATTCTGGTTTGGTGAACTAGGCATGGTATATTGGGTAACTATCCCATGATCTTGAAGAAACTTAGCGAATGGATCCGGTGATTGTCCATCCTTTATATATCTACCGTAATATTCTCCACCTCTATATGATCTTACGATCTTAATCTGCTTCTCATATTGTTTCTCTACTTCAGCTTCAAAGGTTTTAAAGGCATCTAATTCTTCACTCTTATTATGAAGCAAGTCAAGATACATATATCGAGAGTAATCATCAATGAAGGTAATGAAGCATTTTTGACCATTTGAGTCCATGTCTGGACTACATATATCATTATGTATGATTTCTAATATGTTTGAACTCCTATTGGCACCTTTCTTGGACTTATTGTCTACTTTCCCTTAAAGTAGTCCACACATGTGTCAAAATCAGTGAAATTTAGAGTACTAAGTACCTCATCATTCACTAATCTTTTGATTCTATCTATAGAGATATGTCGTGATCTCCGATGCCACAACATAGAGGAATCTTCATTAATATTACACTGTTTAGTGCTCGTATGAACATTCATTGAACTCTAAGTCATATTGTTTTGTAAATTAATATGATAAAGACAATCAAACAAAGTACAATTCCCAACACAATTAGAATTATATAATAAACTGAATGACATGTTTAAAAAATTAAATGAATATCCCAAGGGTACAAGCCTGAAAATAGGAATGAAGTTTCGTGAAAAACTCGGAACATAAAAGGTCCTATCGAATTTCAAAGAAAGTCACTACTTAAAGTTAAAATATATGTTCCTATAGCATCCACATGTGAGCCAATCTTGTTTCCGGATAAGCTATTTTGCTCACTTCCCACTGACTTCTTTAGATTTTGTATACCCTGCAAGGAGTTTGTAACATGGATTGTAGATCCAGAGTCAATCCACCAAGTGTTAATATTTACATTAACTATATTAGATTCATAACAGACAAATGAGTTCGGATTACCGTTATCCTCAAGCCATTTCTTAAATTTGGTGCAATCTTTCTTCATGTGTCCCTTCTTTTTACAGAAGTAACACTTGGCCTCTTTCTTAATATCAGCTTAGGGTGAGATTTGACCTTTGCCTTTCTAATTTCCTTGAGCCTTCCCCTTCCCACGGGTCGTAGCCAACATTACACTTTCACCTTGCAGGTTAGCATGACAAGAAGGAGTATGTGAAGCCGAACCTGCTTCAATTGAGGAACTTAAGTGAAGCTCAGAAGAAAAAGTCACTAAGTGTTGGATCCTCTACTTATAAAAATCAGATGGATAAATTGGCCCGGCTTTCCAAGGCTAATCTACTACCTCTTCTAGTGAAAGCAGGAGAAAAAAGGAAAGGAGAGAGAGAGAGAGAGAGAGAGAGAGACAAGGGGTCTCCTTTGGAGAAGCCCCTCAAGAGGAAGTTGGTCCTGACAAAGAATTCGGTTCCACCACCTCGCCATAGCGACAGACGACCTTAGGCGAATCCCTCAGGTACCCCATTATCGCCCAACATCTCTCCTTCGTTAGAATAATTGAAGTGGAGGATGATGCTAAAGACAAGTTTAGCCTTGTGAAGAAGAAGAGGGTTAAGGATACTAAGGGCGTCTCTACAGAATGGAAGGCCCAAAACTTTTTGGGTGGGCGAACTAATGAAATAGCCTCTACCGTGATGGAGATGCTTCCTACTAAAGTTCAAGGGGCAGCGAGGGTCTACCATAAGTATTGGATGGACAAGTATTCCTCGTATGTGGAGATGTGCGGTGCGATAGACATGGTAGAGGCTGGACTGGACCTGCAGGCCCGCTCTCAAAGCTTCTTCTTGAATGTGCAAATGGAAATGAAGCATTTGCAGGGCTGTAATAGGGAACTTCTCCAGAAG
Organism: Fraxinus greggii; assembly: GCA_903798315.1. Classification (NCBI taxonomy): domain Eukaryota; kingdom Viridiplantae; phylum Streptophyta; class Magnoliopsida; order Lamiales; family Oleaceae; genus Fraxinus; species Fraxinus greggii. The sequence goes on from CAIGRK010130120.1 coordinate 9,450, forward strand.
GTCACTGATGCGGAGGCTGCCACAAGCAAGGCCCAAGCGGAGGCATCATCCACCACTGAGGCCCTTGAAGCCTCTAAGGTAAAGTTGGTGGAGGCCGAGTCCAAGGAAGAGGTACTTTCTAAGGAGAATGAGGAGATGAAAAAGGAGGTTCACCTCTGTAAGGTGGAGGTTAATGCCTCGATGAAGTGGGTAGAGAATTCTGATAATCTGCAGTGGATAGTTTCGTCAGCTTTGGAGGTGGCTAATAAGGAAAAAGGTGAATTGATAGCCAAGCTTGAGGAATTGACTGTCGAGGTTGGCGAACTGAAGTAAAAGTTGAGCGAGGTAGTGGTTGCGGTGGTGAATGATTATATTGCCCATTTCTATGAGACGGCTGAGTATGATGGTCCTGGTATATATTAGCTGGGGGTCGCCCATAAGGAGGTGCTTGCGAGGATTGCCAAACTACATCCTCATTTGGATTTGGCAGCCGTGACAGGAGAATTTCTTTCGGCCGAACCGTCTACCCCTGCCAACGAGATTGGGGATGCTGCTGGAGTTGAGACCCCAGAGGGGTTTCAGCAGGGAGATGCTGCATCTCTGAACTAGCGATGCTTCAATTTTGTAACGACCTTAATGCCCCTCCCCTCCTTGTACAGATTGTTTTGAGCTGAATTATTAATTGATGTTGGTAATTCGTTACGGAATCGCCATTTTTATTGATGTGTCATTTAAGCTAATATCATTTCATTATATTTGCTTGCCATCTAACTAGCTCGCCCCTGATGGATTTTGACGTGCTAATGAGTTTGTCATTTCTCAACACAATTAAAAATCAAATGGGCTTGCCATTGATGTATTTCATAAGCGAATGAGCTTGTCATTCCATAACCGTTAGCAATCAAATGGACTTGCCATTGATGCATTTGAACAAGCGAATGAGCTCGCCATTTCATAAAACCGTTAACAATCAAATAGGCTCGCCATTGATGCATTTTAGTAAGCAAATGAGTTTGTCATTTCATAAAACCATTAACAATCAAATCGACTCGCCATTGATGCATTTTAATAAGCGAATGAGCTTGTCATTTCGTAAAATCGTTAACAATCAAATGGGCTCGCCATTGATGCATTTTAATAAGCAAATGAGCTTGTTAATCCATAAAACTGTTAACAATCAAATGGGCTCGCCATTGATGCATTTTAGTAGGCGAATGAGCTTGTCATTTCGTAATAAGATTTCATTGATAATACATTCTCAGATGCTTGACATTCTAGGCGTGGGGTCGCACTTTTCCATAGAGGTTCTCAATCAAGAAGGTCCCAGGCCTAACATCAGCCAATATACGACATGGGCCTTCCCAATTTGGACCCAATGTGCCAACGCCAGGTTCTTTGGACGATAGAAAAACCCTCCTAAGGACGAGATCGCCTCTTCTAAAAGATTTCTTCTTAACCCTGGCATTGTAGTATCTAACCATTTTCCTTTGATAGGAGGCCAATGTTACTTGCGAATCGTCCCTCTTTTCCTCGAGGAAGTCTAACTCGCATCGCCTTATCTCATCATTGGATACCTCGTTGAACTGCAGGCGGCAAGGTGAAGGAAAACCCATTTCGACAAGACTCATAGCTTTGGCTCTGTATACCATTGAGAAAGGAGTTTCTCCTGTTAAGGTTCGACTTGTCATGTGGATTGCCTAAAGTATGTGGGAGAGCTCGTCCACCCATGGGCCCTTAAAATTTTTTCTTCAAGAGATGTTTTATAGTCTTGTTTACTGCCTCGACCTAGCCATTTGCCTGGGGGTGGTGAGGGGAAGAAAAATGCTTCTTCATACCCAGTTCCTCACGTAAATCTCTAAGCTTCTTATTGTCAAACTACTTCCTGTTGTCCGTGACAAGTGAATGGAGAATCCCGAATATACAAATGATGTTTTTCCATATGAATTTGGAGGTGTTTACCTCAGTTATTTTGGCAAGTGGCTCAGCTTCGACCCACTTCTTGAAGTAATCAATGGCCACAATTGCATAGGTTGCACTACCCTTTCCTTTCAGCATGGGTTCTGTAAGGTCAACCCCCATTTGGCAAAGGGCAAAGGGCTAGACACCACTGTCAGCTCCTGGGACGGTTGCCTTTGAATTGAGAAGAAGCGTTGGCATTTGTCATACCTTTTCACAAACTGTATCATGTCTTTTTTTAGGGTCGGCCAGTTGTATCCATACCTTAGGACTTTGTGGGCCAGTGCCGGACCCCGGGTGTGGTTACCATAGATTCCCTCATGAATTCCCTATAGGACATAGACGGCTTCGTCGCCTCCAGTACACCGAAGTAGAGGGGATGAGAAGCCTCTTTTGTAGAGTATTCCCTCTTGCAGTATGTAGTGGACGGCTCTTCATCTGATTTTGCGAGCCTCTTTCTTATCTTCGGGTAGGGCATGGTCCTTGAGGTAGGCTATAATAAGCTGCATCCAAGGTGGGATCCTTTTACCCATATTACCTCTTCCATCTTAGTCGTGGAAGGCTTGGGGAGGTACTCAATTGGTATGACCTTTAGTAGCTCTGAGTCCTTGCTGCTAGCCAATTTCGATAAGGCGTCAGCATGCATGTTTTCTACCATTGGGATTTGAATTAGTTTGAATTTGTCAAAATGGGGTGTTAGGCTCATTACTTTCTTCAAGTACGCTATCATACCTTTATCTTTGGCTACGAAGCTGCAATTGATCTGACTCACAACTAGCTAAGAATCACTTCGGGCTATTAGGAGTTTGACCTGCATTTCTTTGGCTAGCTTGAGGCTTGCCAAAAGCACTTCGTATGCATAATTCAATTTGTACCCCTCGGGGCTTTCCAATAACACTCCGACCCCTGACCCTGTTTCACTGGCGAATCCGTCAACAAGCAGATTCCACACCCGTGGGTCTGTAGGTTTCATCGTTATGTTGATGTCTGTTGCCTCCATGAATTCCACTATGAAGTCGGCCACCGCTTGCCCCTTCACCGAGGTTCGGGTTGGTATGTAATGTCAAATTCACTTAACTCGATAGCCCACTTCAACATTCTACCTAAGGTGTCTAGTTTTTGTAGTACAAATTTGAGGGGTAGGTTCGTCAATATGCGTATGCTGTGAGCCTGGAAATAGGGCCTCACTTTCCTAGAGGTGGTCATCAGGGATAAGGCATGATTCTCCATATCGGTGTAGCGCGTTTCGGCTAGAAGGAAGGCTTTTCTTACATAATAAATGGGCAATTGTATGTCGTTCTCTTCCCTTATTAGTACCGAGCTTACTGCATCAGTGCTTACCGCCAGGTATAGTTGCAAAGTCTCTCCTTAGTTAGGTTTGGAGAGAATGAAGGTCTAACCCAAGTGTTTCTTGAGCCCTTGGAAGGCCTCCTTACACTCCTTGCTCCATTCGAATCTCTTTCCTCCTTTTATCAATTTGAAGAAGGGGATACACCTGTCCACGGCTTTAGAAACGAAGCAATTTAATGTCGCAAGGCATCCCATCAGGCGTTGTACCTCTTTGGGTTTGCTTGGTGACTTCATGTTTAGCAGAGCCTTAATCTTTTTAGGATTGGCTTCAAAATCTCGTTGGTTCACCATGTAACCCAAAAACGTCCCGGAAGCGACACCGAAGGCACATTTTGAGGGGTTCAGCTTCATCTGGTACTCCATCAGGATTTTGAATGTGGCTCTCAAGTGCTCGATGTGCTCCG
>CAIGRK010130145.1:0-14320 GCA_903798315.1 Fraxinus greggii
CATAAACGCAATATTTTCTTGATTGGTTAAGGTCAATGTAGAAAAATTGAACTAAATCAATCCCTGTGGAAATGATATCCGGAACTCTAAATTCCACTTTATTACTTGTTACGAACCGTACACTTGCGGTGGTTTTAAAACGAATAAATATTTTCGTGAACAGCGACCAATATAATTCTATGTCCCCTTCGAATGTTATACTCAATCGTGGGCTTAAAGCCTTGAATTAATCCATCCCGACCATTAAATCATCACCCCGAGGTCTAATTGGTATCAATAATATCCAACAAGAAAAATATAGAGATCGGGAGCAACGAGAAATCCCGTGGCAATGATAGAACAACCCCATAAGATTCCTTCAAAACTCAATCCTTGAAGATTTACTATTCAAAATGATCCAAGTATGGACTCGGACTCCGGCTCAGAAACTAATTCATGATTCTTCTATCGCAGAGATGGGCTCAAGTTGGACAATGACAATTATGCTATATAGTTCCAAGTTGTTAAGGTGTATGTAATGCCCTAAAAATTCACGATATTTTATCATTTATTTAAATTCAAAAATAGAAGAAAAATCAAAATTTAAATATTGTAATCGAAAATTCACGATATTTTAAATTTTTTAAAATCCAAAATAGAGGGAAAATCGGGATTCAAATAAATTAATAAGTGGCTTGATTGAAAAAATATGATTTAGTAGGGGACTCAATTGATCAAAATCAAAAAGTTAGAGTTGAAGTCCAAAAAGTTAGAAATTAAAATTTCATTTCCTCTTTCAGCCTTATCGAACAGTCCACATAACTTTCACGTGTAGTGAACCTCTTATCGGATTAATATAAGAATATAATGTAAACAAATATTTCATCAACCTTATTCCATTTTAATATTATTTACGTAGTTTATAGCCGTACTCTAATTTTAAATTTTTTATGCTCTCTAATTCGTCATATTTAACACAACCTTCCATTATTTAAAGTGAAAAAGTTAATTATTTTAAACTTACTTATAAGTCGGTTCTCTAAGATTAGCCAAACACGCACGTGGCGATTGGTTGAAGATTCACAATCACATCCCGTTAATAGAAAGTGATTTAGTAAATTAGTTTAGTCATAATTTTTATCACAACATAAATGCAATATTTTCTTGATTGGTTAAGGTCAAGGTAAAAAAATTGAACTAAATCAATCCCTGTGGAAATGATATCCGGAACTCTAAATTCAACTTTATTACTTGTTACGAACCGTACACTTGCGGTGGTTTTAAAACGAATAAATATTTTCGTGAACAGCGACCAATGTAAAATAAATGATATTTTGAATTTTTTAAAATCCAAAATAGAGGGAAAATTGGGATTCAAATAAATTAATAAGTGGCTTGATTGAAAAAATATGATTTAGTAGGGGACTCAATTGATCAAAATCAAAAAATTAGAGTTGAAGTCCAAAAAGTTAGAAATTAAAATTTCATTTCCTCTTTCAGCCTTATCGAACAGTCCACATAACTTTCACGTGTAGTGAAACACTTATCGGATTAATATAAGAATATAATGTAAATAAATATTTCATCCACCTTATTCCATTTTAATATTATTTACATAGTTTATAGCTGTACTCTAATTTTAAATTTTTTATGCTCTCTAATTCGTCATATTAAACACAACCTTCCATTATTTAAAGTGAAAAAGTTAATTATTTATAAGTCGGTTCTCTAAGATTAGCCAAACACGCACGTGGCGATTGGTTGAAGATTCACGATCACATCCCGTTAATAGAAAGTGGAGAGATGCCATTATTGGAAACTGGAATTTCTGGTGGTATATATTCCGTAATTTATCTACTTTCACGGCCGAAAATAAAAATTTGTATAAAAGAAAACAAACTAACTACAGAAAAGGAAAAACAAAAGAAAAAGGAAAACTCTCCCATCCTCTCTCTAGATTGATTTTCTCTCTCCAGACCTCCGCTTCTACTCCATTGACAATTTTCATACGAGTTTTGAAACGGTAAATATTCAATGTTAATTTTCTGTTTAATTAAGCAACGTTAATGTTTAACTTATAGATCAAACTGTATTTTTCCAGGTTAATTCCCCCGTTTTTTCTTTATTTGACAATGCCAATACTTAATTTATTAATTTCTATTATCAGCATATTGATATTTATTCCCATATTTACTTAATGTGATGCATTAATATTTGAGGAATTAAATTGCATACGCAAACACACACATGTATATACGGTATTTGCATGCATGGATTTATGTGTTGGCATTATATTCGATTACATGCGTGGGTTATATATGCATATAAACAACTGATCTGGAATTGAATCGATTTGATCTTTTGAGGTGTTTATGGATATGCAGGACGTCTGGAAAATTGTCGTACACTACTGGTGTTTAGATAAAAATATGCGCATGTGTACGTTAAACTAAGGCTGAAACATTTGAGGTGAGAAAAATCGTATCCGAGAGAGTTTTAGGAGGGTAATCTGGCAGCATTCTCCGATTTACGGGGCAGAGGTACAGTATGGTGAAAAATTTATTTTCCAATTTTTTTTTTCCCTATACATGGATGTGTTGTTTGTGAAATGCGATCTTTCATTTATAAATTGTGACATAGATTACGGGTATTTAGATTAGGCGACTTGTAAATTGGTGTTTGTAATTTCTATATGTGCTCTCCTGGATGAGTGTGTTTCCCCAATTATGAGTTAGAAGAAGAAGCAAATTTATTCTATTTAGGTTATCTATGGTTTGATTATAGGGTGGTTTTCTACCATTAAAGAGTGGTAAAAGTGAAACTTGTTTTGATCTATAGCAGGTTCAAGAATACTGTTCAATAGGTGGAATTAATGGCGAAGTCATCTTCCTCTGAATCAAGGAACCATAAAGCTTCTTTATTCTCTGGGAAAAATAAGTGAGTGTTATATCACAATTACTCATTAGTTAACGCGTACTAATTCGTACAAGGTACTGCTTTTACCAGAAAGAAATTGGGGTGTGAGGATGATGCACTTGAAATATAAGTTGCAAGGATTAACCGGGGATAACATGTGATGCTTCCTCGAAATTATGTGATCTGTTTAAACAGGCTCATATTACTTAATTTGACTTCTATTATGATAATTTCCTGTAAAATGTGTGTAAAATTTTATTTTATTTTTTCGTCTAGAGAATCAAATGGAACTGCAGAGATTGATGATTCGGAGAGAATGAAGACAAGAGTTGCTCAATTCATCGAGCAACTACATGCCAAGAAGTCTTCACCACCAGAGAAAGAACTTCTCACGGCACGTTTGCTAGGTATTGCAAAAGCAAGAAAGGAAGCTCGGGAGCTTATTGGTTTGCATGGCCAAGCAATCCCATTGTTCATATCCATTCTTAGGAGTGGTACTCCTATGGCAAAGATAAATGTCGCTGCTACATTAAGCGTCCTATGTAAAGATGAAGATTTGAGAGTGAAGGTGCTTCTAGGTGGATGTATCCCACCTTTACTCTCACTTTTGAAGTCGGAGTCAACTGACGCTAGGAAGGCTGCTGCAGAAGCATTAGTCCAAGTGTCGTCCAGTGGACTTTCGGATGATGATGTGGGCACAAAAATATTTGTTACAGAAGGTGTGGTACCGGCCTTATGGAAAGAGTTAGATCAGAAAAACAAGACGGACAAAGTGGTAGAAGGGTTTGTCACGGGAGCATTGAGAAATCTTTGTGGTGACAAAGATGGCTATTGGCGAGCAACTCTCGATGATGGTGGAGTAGATATCATTGTTCACCTTCTTTCTTCTGAAAATGCTGCTACTAAATCCAATGCTGCAGCTCTCTTAGCCCGTCTTATGTTGGCTTTCCCCGATAGTATTCCAAAAATAATTGATTCTGGGTCGATCAAAGCTTTGATCGGACTATTGGATCAAGAAAAGGATGTTTCTGTTCTAGCAAGTGCTGCTGAAGCATTGGAGGCGCTTTCTTTTAAATCAACCGATGCTAAGAAAGCTGTAGTTGATGCAGAAGGCATCCTGGTGCTTATACGAGCTGTGATTGCTCCTTCCAAGGAAGGTATGCAGGGAGAGGTAGGACTGGCTCTTCAGCAGTGTGCAACACGAGCTTTAGCAAATATATATGGTGGGATGTCTGCATTAATTCTCCATCTCGGGGAGTTTTCTCAGTCCCCAAGGTTAGCTGCTCCAGTTGCTGATATTATCCTAGCCCTGGCTCATTGCCTAATGGTCTTCGAGCAGAGCGCTGACAAGGAACCATTTGATGCAACAAAAATTGAAAGCATTCTAGTGATGCTTCTAAAACCTAGGGATAATAAGATGTTTCACGAGTGTCTGTTTGAGGCTTTGGGGAGCCTCTATGGCAATGCCTATCTATCAGTTACAGTTGATCAATCGGAATCTAAAAGGGTGCTTGTTGGGCTAGTGACAATGGCTGCAGGTGATGCACAAGAATATTTGATACTTGCTCTTATACGCTTATGCACTGAATCATTTGGCGTTTGGGAAGCCATAGGAAAGCGAGAAGGAATTCAATTACTTATCTCATCATTGGGGTTATGTGATCAAAAGCATCAACAGTATGCAGTTGAAATGCTTGCAATTCTAACTGAACAAAATGATGATAGCAAGTGGGCAATTACTGCAGCTGGTGGAATCCCGCCGCTTGTCCAAATATTAGAAGTGGGATCACAGAAGGCAAAGGAAGATGCAGTAGTTATGCTATGGAATTTGTGCTGTCACAGTGAAGATATTCGTGCCTGTGTTGAAAGTGCTGGAGCCATCTCGGCATTTTTGGGGATTCTAAAAGATGGGGGACCAAAGGGACAGGAAGCCTCAGTTAAGGCTCTGATAAAGCTTATCCGAAAGGCTGATTCAGCGACCATCAATCAATTACTAGCTTTGCTCTTGGGAGACATTCCAAGATCCAAGGCCCACATAATTAAAGTTCTGGGTCATGTACTTTCAATTGCGTCAGATAGTGACCTAGCGCATAAGGGAGCTGCTGCTAATAAGGGGCTAAGGTCTCTTGTCCAGGTTCTCAATTCCTCGAATAAGAAGACTCAAGAGCATGCAGCTTCAATCTTGGCTGATCTATTCAGTAAACGCCAGGATATCTGTGATAACCTGGCGACTGATGAAGTTGTCAATCCATGTGTAGAACTTTTAACTGGCAAAAATCAAGGTATTGCTGCTCGTCCTACCAAGTCTAAGTCAAGAAATAAGATTTCTTATGCAGAAGGTGATTACAAACAGTTAATTAAGTTGGCCAAGACATCATCCATTGATTCTGCAGAGGTAGCAATGGCTGCCTTGGTTAATATGTTGTTGGATCCACAAATAGCTTCAGAAGCATTGGGGGAAGATGTTGTTTCAGCAATAACAAGAATTCTGGGAAAAGGATCTCTGCAAGGTAAGAAGAGTGCATCCCGTGCTCTTCACCAACTTTTGAAGCATTTCCCAGCAGGCAATGTATTTTCGGGAAGTGCTCAGTGTCAATTTGCAGTTCTTGCTATCCTTGATTCCTTAAATGCAGTAGATATGGATGGAAATGATGTTGCTGATACTTTAGAAATTGTTGCACTATTCTCTCGGATGAAGTATGGAATAAACTCCACTTACCAACTATGCTCTATCCTCGCTGAAGTCCCGTCTAGTTTAGAGCCTCTGGTGCAGTGCCTATGTGACGGATCTCCCTCGGTGCAAGATAAAGCTATAGAAATTTTGTCTAGGCTTTGTGGGGTTCAACCACGAGTTCTAGCTGATCTTTTGGTCTCATACTCAAGATCTATTGCTGCATTGGTTAATAGAATTATGAATTCTAGCAGTGGAGAAGTAAAAGTTGGAGGAACAACATTGATAATATGCGCTGCCAAAGACCATAAAATTCAGTCAATGGATGCACTCAAGGCATCTGGATCCTTGGAACCTCTTATACATGCATTAGTAGATATGACGAAGCAAAATTCTACTTGTTCTCCTCTTCAAATCAAAGTCAAAACTCCTAGAGGTATTAAAGTTCCGGATCCAGTAACTGTCTTGGGAAGTACTGTTGCCTTGTGGTTGCTATCAATAATTTCTTCATTTCATTCAAAGAACAAACTCATTGTAATGGAAGCTGAGGTTCTTGAAGTTCTTTCAGACAAGCTTGCAAAACATACTTCAAACGAGCAGGTCAGGCATACAACTTGTTGGCTGCTACTATTTTATTTCTTCTTTATGTTTCCTTTTAATTTTCTCTTGCTTTTTTTTCAAGTAACTATGTAACTAATGTAAATCGATTTTGTCTCTGTTTTTGTTTTATTTTATTGATAAGTAAATGAGCTTTTGTATTATAATATTTCAAACAATGTATCTGGAGCGGCGCCTCTAGGTACAAGAATAATTTACTTTTTTGTGAGTGTCTTCATTCTTTACCACCATTACATATTGTTGCTGAAAGAAAATACATTTCTACAGGTAGATTATGAGGATACAGAGGGCACATGGATTAGTGCTCTTCTCGTGGCTATACTATTCCAGGATGCCAGTATTGTCTCCTCTCCTAGAGCCATGAACTTTATACCCACACTTTCTCTCCTGCTGAAGTCAGACGAAATGATCAATAAATTCTTTGCTGCCCAGGCAATCGCTAGTATTGTTAGCCATGGAGACAAGAGAACAAATCTTGCTATTGCAAACTTGGATGCAGTTTCTGGTTTAATAACACTAAGTGGATATGTAGAATCGGATATGCAAAACCTTATTTCCTTATCTGAAGAATTTTCTTTAGTAAAAAACCCGGGGCAAGTAGTTCTTGAATGTCTTTTTCAAACTGTAGATGCTAGAATTAATTCCATAGCTCACAAGACAATACCTTTGCTTGTCAATTTGTTGAGGCCACTTCCAGAGAGACCAGGAGCCCCACCATTTGCTGTTCAAATCTTGACTCAAATTGCAAATGTTGGTGATACTAATAAATTACTCATTGCTGAAGCTGGAGCACTGGATGCTCTAAGCAAATACTTGTCTTTGAGTCCTCAAGACTCAACTGAAGCAACTATATGTGAACTGTTGAGAATATTGTTTGGAAATCCAGATCTCCTTCTATATGAAGCTGCAGTTAGTTGCATGAATCAACTAGTTGCTGTTCTTCACTTGGGATCAAGAAGCGCGAGGTTGAGTGCAGCTATGGCCTTAAATGAACTTTTTGATGCTGAGAACATCAGAGATTCCGAAGCATCTATGCAGGCAATTCAGCCTTTGGTTGATATGCTTAATTCTGCTTTGGAGCATGAACAGCAGGTCGCTATTAGTGCTTTGATTAAGCTGACTTCAGAAAATGACACAAACGAAGCTCTGCTAGTTGAGGCGGAAGGCAATCCTCTTGAGAGTCTACGTAGACTTCTGTCATCTTCTGCTACTTTGAAATTGAAGAGTGACGCTGCAGTATTATGCTCTGTGCTTCTTGATAATCCGAGAGTCAGGGGGATGCCAACTGCCTCTGAATGTATAGAACCCCTTCTATTGTTGATACAGTCCGATCAAGAGACGGCAGTAGAATCTGGTCTTTCCGCTTTCGAGAGATTATTAGATGACAGAGAACATGTAGAGCTTGCATCAGCTCATGATATTGTTGGTCTTCTTGTTAGCCTGGTTTCTGGATCAAATCTTCGCCTTATTGAAGCAAGCATATGTTGCCTTATTAAATTCGGGAAAGACCGAACTTCACGCAAATTGGATATGGTCAGTGCTGGCATCATAGATTCTTGTCTTGAGCTACTCCTGACTGCTCCATATTCATTGTTCTCCACAATTGCAGAACTCTTCCGCATCCTGACAAATAGCAGTGCAATTTCAATAAGCTCTGCTGCTGTAAAGATTGTGGAACCTCTCTTTACGGTTCTGCTTCAGACAGATTTTGATCAGTGGGGACAGCATAGTGCCCTGCAAGCACTCGTTAACATTTTGGAGAAACCACAAAGTCTTGCTACTTTGAAACTCAAACCTACTCAAGTCGTTGAGTATTTAATTCCATTTCTTGAATCCCCTTCGCAAGACATCCAGCAGCTTATTACAGATTTGCTATCTCACCTGCTAGAACAAGAAGATTTTAAGCAGGATATAAAATCAAAGAACGCAACTGTCCCTCTTGTTCAGCTTGCTGGAATTGGCATCTTGAATTTACAAGAAACTGCAGTAAAGGCATTGGAAAATATCTCCTTGAACTGGCCAGAGGCGGTTGCTGATGCTGGTGGTATTCTTGAGCTTTCAAGGGTTATCTTGCAAGACAATCCTCGACCATCGGAGGCTTTATGGGAATTGGCTGCGGTAGTCCTCTGTAATGTCCTACAATTTAATACTGAGTACTATTTCAAAGTTCCCATTGAGGTTCTTGTAAGGATCTTGCATTCAACTTTGGAGAGGACCTTCACATTTGCTCTAAATGCGCTGATTGTTCAAGAAAAAAGTGATGCTTCAAATGCCGAATTGATGGCTGAAGCAGGTGCCCTGGATGCTCTATTGGATTTACTAAGATCTCACCAAAGTGAAGAAGCAGCAGGAAGACTACTGGAAATTTTATGCAATAATACGCGGGTGCAAAAAATGAAGGTTTCTAAAAATGCAATCGCACCTCTAGCACAGTATTTGCTCGACCCAGAAACTACATCGCAAACTGGTAGGCTTTTTGCAGCTCTTTCCCTTGGCGACCTCTCTCAGCATGAAGGGCTTTCAAGATCGAATGATTCTGTTTCTGCTTGCCAAGCACTAGTAAGCCTGCTTGAAGATAAGCCGACAGAACAAATGAAAATGGTGGCAGTTTGTGCACTGCAAAACTTTGTCATGCACAGCAGAACCAATAGAAGATTTGTTGCTGAAGCAGGTGGTGCAGTGGTTATTCAAGAACTGCTACTGTCCCCTAATTCAGATATTGTAGGACAGGCAGCATTGCTCATCAAATATTTATTTTCTAGTCACGCACTTCAAGAGCATGTATCAAATGAGCTCATCAGTTCTTTGACAGGTAAGTATTTGAAATACTTTTTCTCCTTTGGTTCTTGATGTTTATTTCCCAACTCTGACTCCCGTACAAACACAATTTTTTTAATGAATAGGTTTAATATGCCTCTTAATATCAATGAATTTGAATAACCATGTTGGAAACATCTAACCCATCTTGGATTATTCTTTATTTATTATGAACACATTTGTTCATTGTCTCAAGAATCTTCCAATTCAGATGGCCAGTCCTCTAATTTGTAAAATTCAAGCTCAAACCTATCTCAAAATATAATTATACATTTTCGAAACTAGATTTAAGTATGCCTTAATATCAATTGATTTGAATAACCATGTAAACTATCTAACCCATCTTGAAATATTCCCAATTTTTCATAGATGTGTCTCCCCTTGTCCCATGACTCTTCCAGTACAGATGGCCCTTGTATAATTTGCAAAATTCAAGCTCAAGCCTTTCCATTAGTCAAATGTAATTTTACATTTTCGAGTGTCAATGAATCATATTTAGTGCCTTCTGTTTTCAGCATATTCACTTTGGTTGGAGTCAAGTTTCTTGTTGGTAAATCTTTTCATGGATTATGGTGCATTTAAAAATCTTACTCTAAAGATCTTCTTAAAATGATAATATGCAGCTGCTCTAGATAGAGAATTGTTGTCATCAGCCACTGTTAACGAAGATATTTTGAGAACAATACAAGTTATATTTGTCAATTTTCAGAAGCTCCGCTCATCGGAAGCAGCTACACTGTGTATTCCACATTTAATAGCAGCTCTTAAATCTGGTAGTGAGACCGTCCAAGATTCTGTACTGACCACTTTATGCTTGTTGAAACAATCTTGGACGGCTACTCTGACCGGTGTGTCGAAATCCCAAGCAATGATAGTGGCCGAAGCCATTCCGACTCTGCAACTTCTTTTAAAAACTTGCCCACCAAGTTTTCAAGATCGAGCTGAGAGCCTGTTGCGTTGTTTACCTGGTTGTTTGACAGTCATGGTTAAGTGTGCAAACAATCTGAAGCGCGTAATGGGAGGCACGAATCCTTTTTGTCGATTGACAATAGCCAGTGGTTCTGCCAAGCAAACTAAGGTAATGAATTGTCATTTTATCAATGTGATAGTTAACTTCTGAACGTAGATCACGGTTTACTAAGCTTAAAAAGCTGACATATTAATAAGTTAATAAGTTATAAAATAAATAATTTTTTTACTGGTCTTTGATCGGAAACAAAATAACCTTTACTTCTTTCGAGCTTAGCCAAACATGCTCTACGTTCTGCTGCAATCGTTATGTTATGCAAGGAGTGGATAGAATTCTCATTACTAGTATCTCCCCCTTGATAGTTTACATGCACTTTTCTGTTATAGATCTTTTCTTTTGGGACGGTAAGTTCCATTATAGCTGTCTTAAGAGCCAAGCATTACTGCTAAGAATTCTTAGGACATTTACCTTCCTGGTTTCTTCTGGCAGATATTAGTATGAGAAAAAATGCATTAAACCTAGCCGTGCTATCGGAATTCATCTGCTCATAGTCCTCATTATACTTTTGTTATCAGGTTGTGTACCACACTAACTCTCCAGAATGGAATGAAGGATTCAAATGGGCGTTCGATGTACCACCAAAGGGGCAAAAGTTAAATATATCATGTAAAAGCAAAAATACATTCAAAAAGGTAAATGAATTCAGCTATATTTCATTCATTTTAAAGTTTTGATACTTTTACTTTCTTGTGATCATCCTGAATACTTGGACATGGAACTTACTGTGGTTTGGTAATAAACTATTAACAGAGTTGATGCAATTATTCACTGTGTTCTCGTAGTTTTTGATGATGCAGATTGCCCCTTTTTTTCAGACTACTCTTGGGAGAGTTGCAATTCCAATGGACAAAGTTATTAATGAAGGAAATTATAGCGATATTTTCAGCCTTAGCCACAATAGCAACAAAGATGGCTCTTCTCGAACTCTTGAAGTCGAGATAACCTGGTCGAGTAGGACATCTAGTGAAAGTGTGTGAAAGAAGTGCAAGATCAGTTTCCCGCTTGTCAAGGACCCAGTCTTCACCTTCAACAACAATATGCTTGAACTAATGTGCAATGCAAGAGGTTGGTTATCTTATCTCAAATGTGAATATCTGCTAGAAATCCTACTTCTGTAGTTACCAAAAATTATGCCGCCATAAATGTAAAAATGTAGAGATGATTAAAAAAATTAGTGGATCGTGGGAGAGAAGAATTCCCATGGTAGGTAGAGCAGCAATTCTTGTACAGTAAAGTCTGTAGTGGCTAGGCTACTAACATATTTGAATAAGTGCTTCTCTCTAATATGCAAAAGGGATGCAGTTGTTCTTAAATAAATGGTCATGCCAACATATGGCAAGGATGTAAATCAAATAGGCAGCAAATAAAAGAATTTATTACTCT
This sequence comes from Fraxinus greggii, assembly GCA_903798315.1. Classification (NCBI taxonomy): domain Eukaryota; kingdom Viridiplantae; phylum Streptophyta; class Magnoliopsida; order Lamiales; family Oleaceae; genus Fraxinus; species Fraxinus greggii. The sequence continues at coordinate 11,415 of CAIGRK010130145.1, forward strand.
AACTCTATTTTCTGGGCTATCCTTCTCTTAAGAATGTAAAAGAACAGTGAATTATGAAGGCATGTTGGGTACTATGCACTGGACAAGATTTAAGAGAGTTACGTGATGAAATCTGTTTGTTATCCTCTCGAGTTCAGTGTACAAAACACGCCGTATTATGTATTAAAGTTGTGCTGTCCGATTTGTACAATGTAGAATGGCCAAAAGTGTACTAGGTTAATGGATTGTGGGAGAAGGATTTCCCATGGATTCCATATATGAAGAACTGCTCCTGATATGGCTTTAATCCAATAGGCTGAAAGTACAAGAATTCATTTGTTCAAATTTTTGTTTTCTAGGTTATTCTTTCCTTCTCTCAAGGGTGTGGAAGAACAACGAAGGCATGTTCGATAAGTTGGACTGAATAGAATTAAAGGAGAGGTGTATGACAAAATATGTTTGTTTTCATGTCCAATTATCGTACATAATATCTCATAATATATACCAAAAATTTGCTGCCTGAGCTGTACAAAATAGAAGGATCAAAAGTTTACCAGGTGAAAAGGCATGTAGTGGCTTGGAACATCTTCTAACTAAATATAAAAGAGGGAGTTTGAATTACTGTTCATAAGCCGAATGGCCATATAAGCCGAACCGTTTTCGAGTCAGGCGGTTAGCCGAGCCGTGTGGATTGGTGGTTTCTTCCTCTTGAGTCAAGTTTTTTTGGTTCCTGTTTGCCTTTTTCCCTTATATGATCCAATTTGACAGCTACCGTTTAAAATTGAATGGACCATTACACCCTGCTATTATAATCTAATTTTCAGAATTACTTGTAATTGAGGGTAAGCTGGGTATATGCTAATTAATGAAATAATTTCTTTGAACTTCAATATCTTGAGACCAACTTATTCGAATTAATTTTTTCTCAAACTTAATTTACATGATTAATTACGAGTTATCCAACGAGTACCATATTGATATATTTATCATCACTCTATCAAAATCCAAATATTTGACCCAAAAACATAGGAATTTAAAACATACTTCACTTTAGTCCCCCAACTTTCAAAATAATAAAATATAATATATAGAACAAATAAATTTTTATTCTAAAAATTTCGGGGTGTTACAATTGTGTTGTTATCATTATCATTACACTGCAAAAGTAAAATGAAGACGATTCCTTGCTCCACTTATCGATGTCAGAGTTCAATGCATATGCATCTTCTCAGTTCTCACCCACAAACACTCCTTCCACGCACAAACCCTATAAATTACTTCCGTTGAACTCTCTCCTCACACTGGGAGAGCTGAAAAGGGGGAGAGCTGAAAAATTGGCCAGCTAACTTCGAAGCCATTGAAATTCTTGTTGAAGAGACTACTGTTCAACGAGTCGATGCCCATGTTACTGTAAGTAAAAAGTTGTTCATGAATTTATTTACTGTTTTAGGACACTTGTTACTCGTGCAAAAAGGCTTGTCCAATTTAAAATCGAAGAAGACTACAATTGGAAAAAAGCTGCAAGCTATAAACGACATTTTTCTTTGTCTTATTCGAATTCCAGGTGCAACATCTAACAGCAAGTAACTTCCATCATTTGTGAATAAACTTTAAAATATCACCTCTACTTTAAGCTGCTGAGGGAACTATAATTGAGCCTAACATTATCTGCATTTTCATTCTATAATGTTCTATCATTAAATTCATTTTTCTATTCTGTAAGTAATAGAATCTTCTTATCAGGGTTTTCAAATTGCTCTTAATTCGTAAGAAAATTGACTGAAAATCTTCAAATTGATTATTTTTTTCCAAATGTGGTGCAAATTATTCTGATTGCTCAATTGTCGACTGGAGTTTTTCCTCACAAATCCTGTAAGTTGTTTCTTTGATTTTCTTTCTTTTTCGCCATTTATTTTTTTCTTCGTGTTTTTTGTTTTCTCTTGACTTCTTTCCAATTCTTTTTATGGTTTTATTTTGTCAGTGTTTCTCTTCTTCGTAATGCCAAACAAAGATTCTGGATTTGTTGATCAGTGCACGTTTATGCTTATGCATATATGCATTGTCTAGATCTTTAAATTGTCAACGGGCTTTGAACTTTTTTCCCAAACACTGATGACCTAAGATGAGTAATAGAATATTCTCCTAGTAAATGTACTATAATTAGTATAAGAAGTTAGAAGAGAAGGAAAGGGAAATTCAAAGNCCAAACAAAGATTCTGGATTTGTGGATCAGTGCACGTTTATGCTTATGCATATATGCATTGTCTAGATCTTTAAATTGTCAACGGGCTTTGAACTTTTTTCCCAAACACTAATGACCTAAGATGAGTAATAGAATATTCTCCAAGTAAATGTACTATAATTAGTATAAGAAGTTACGGAAGAGAAGGAAAGGGAAATTCAAAGCTATCACATCTATGTTTTATCTTAAAAGTTTGGTCTTGATAAATGATTTCTAATATAGTGATTCTTCTTATGAAAGTAATTTTTTATTCAGATTTGGGGTTTATTATTCATGCAAATAATTTAATCATAACAGCTATATTTGATCATAATTTGTTTGCTTAAGTCTTAACACGAAAAATAGATTTAGCCCCTGTTTGTCTACCATTATTTCAAAAAATTATTTGCTACAGTAAAATTCTCCACCGCACATTTACCCAATAAAATATTCTACACACAAATCAATAAAGTTACTTTACATTTCAACCACACATTCTCCAAAATATACTATTCATTACTCTATTTTTCTCCCAATAATGGGAGACAAACATGTTCTAAAATTATAGAGAAAAATATATTAATTCCTCATGAGTATTTCCTACTTAGTTTTTCTCATATTATGGGTGTGCTTGATCCACATTGTTTTGGAAAAATGTATTCTGGAATAGTAGATTGATGGAGAATGTGATTGAAAAAGAAGGAAA
>CAIGRK010130279.1:0-10815 GCA_903798315.1 Fraxinus greggii
CTCTCACTAGTGGTTACTCCCGATCCGAAGCGAAAAATAATAGGAGGCCGTCTTTTAGTCTGTCCGATAGACTTTGTCCTTCTTAGAAAACTTCTTCAAAAATATTTCAGTTTAATATATAATTCAAAATCTTTCTGATTCAAATATGTTAGAAATTCCTATTAAATATTTAGCCTGATGAAAATTCTTTTAGAATTCAGCTCAAGGAACTCAGGTCAACTCCACATTCATCATTTGATTAAGGATAAGAAATGTACATGGCCCACATAGTTACTAACATAGGCCTTACAAACCTTAGTATGTTTGTCATCAAATATTTGAGTTACTTAAATATAAGCATATTTTTTGTCAGAAAACTAGAGCCTTTGGTCCTCCCAATGGTATATATGTAAACCCCATATATAAAAATATAAATTTTGTAAGAAAACAAGTTGCTGGGTAACATTTTTAGAAATCTGAATTTTGTGCGTTGTGTATGTTCTCTTTGCTGTATTTTCCTGTTTTCCTTGATTTACTATAAATTCCAAGCTTCAAAGGTGAAGAAAACCCCATAATCTTACCATGGAACTGTTAACCATCTTTGTTACTTGTTTTATACTTATTTCTTTTATATTTGCACCTTATGCTTCAGATCAATCAAAAGTGAGGAAGTCTGTCGAAAAAGGTAAGGAATTTATCCTTTTTTGTTATGATTTGTCTTCAAGGGAATTTCCCTGTGTGAGCAATGGTGGATGAAGAGTAATGTTGCGAGTTTTGTAAATGTGCAGCCAATGATGCAGCCCAACTTAATCTTCTACTGTCGCAGCCGCGGAAGCTCAAACTCAATGAAGAAGGAATTGTATGATTTTCTTCATCCCATATGAAAGACAAATTCATTCTTCGTCTTGCATGGATGAACATTTATTTATGCTAAATCATAGCTCCATATAAAATCCTAAAACTTATTTCTGGGTGGAGAAAATTATGGAATGTTACAATATCTTCGGTTTACACAGGTGAAAAGTGTGGAAAAGAGATATTTTGGGCCATACAAGAGGAACCTGGAAGGTTCATCAGGTCTGACATTCTTATTTCACACAATTTTTTTGTGAAAAAAGTGTTTCAATTCATACACACTGATGAATATTTATTGTGCTAATGAATTTTCGACAATATTCTTGAGTAAAAGATACATATATTTAAAAATGAATATCTTTTACAATGAGAGGCATTGCTTACGAATAAAACTGTTTCGTGTGAGGAAAAAACGATGCACTTTCGAATGACAAATTTATCACGTAAACCTTGTTAATTTCTTTTATTTTCTTCGTCCAACGTGCTTTTTCTCACAAAACTTAATATATGATCAAGTAGATGCCATGTGAGAAAAAACTGCAGCAAAACCATTATTTCATGTTCTCGTCATACTATAAAATTTCTTATTTCAGGTAACAAACTATATCAAAAAGAGAAAAATCTGATGCATCCAGGAACAGTAAAATGGAAAGAACCTACTGATCATCAAGAAGCCAAGAAATCCGAATACTTTACAATGGATTACGGTTGGGTTAGACGACGTCGTCCCATACACAACAAGCATGTCCCAATTGGTCCATGAAATATGGAACTATCATATGTATAATCCTAGGTGTTTTGACACAAGTTTAGAAAACAAAAATCAAAGTGTTAGTTTAATCATATGGAAATGAGGAAATATGTCTCCTTGTAGCTTTATTATGGCCGACATTATCAAGCAAACAAAGGCTAAATTTTGTCACGACTATATTCATACCCATGCTTTTAAGAAATTTCAATTTGTTTCATGAAAATTCTATTTTTATTATGTGGTTCCCAATGCAGTCAAATGGATATATATATATATATAGAATAAAACTGAAACAAATTGGACAATCAACCAGACATTTTACACATTTCTCCATTTTTGTTAAATATCATTTAAACTAGTGTTCCTAGCATGACTGACGGTTTAGCGTTTGTTTAGCCCACATTGATTTTAATTTTTTTGTGAAAAGTAATTTTTTTTTAAATTAATGTGATTAAAAAAGAGAAAAAAGTTGCAAGTCAAGGTGCGAAATAATTTTATTCGGAGAACGTGCGCAATTGAAAATGAGACCCCGTTCGGTACATATTAAAAGCCAATTAAAATTGAAAATATGGCTGTTATGAATTCTCATCATCTCATAAAAGTCAACAATAACGGTTAGTTTTTCAATTTTAATCCGATTTTAATCCCTACCGAACACGCCCTGAATTTGAAAAAAATTAAAATCAAACAAGGTGCATGGACCCTTCTTCAATCCCTACCGAACACGCCCTGAATTTGAAAAAAATTAAAATCAAACAAGGTGCATGGACCCTTCTTCAATACACGTTAATACTAAGAAGCCGTACCTCTAGCACATGAATTTGTTACATTGGGGTGGGGTTAGTTCATTGAGGGTCGAGTGAATATCTTGAAAAACGAAAATAAGGGATGCGGCGACCAAGAAGATTAGCTTAACTTAATATCTCGAATTTAGAAACGAAAAACTGAATAATAAAAATAGATTGGGTATTGGAAAAAAATAAAAAATTAGTGACAGGTGTCTTGGCACTGCAACGTGTGCTGTCCTCACATTCAATTACCCCGTTCACCCTTGCCCAACCCCACGACACCACACCACATTTTTGAGGGATGGAGGGATTTCTCCAAATCACCCATTTAACTGTTAAAAAGTTAATATTTTTTTTGGTTAAGCCTCTTGTACAAGGGAGTTCGCTAGAGAGTGCCAAATACCGCCCCCGGAGTATAACTCAGTAGTGCAAAGGACATGAGTGATATAGTCTCTGCTGAGCTGGTAGCCGCAGTGTGAGAGTTCGATTTCTGCTTCTTACAAAGTATGTAGTTTGACTCTTTATGGACACTAGTATGACAGCTCTTTACCCTGGCCTGCTGAGGTACATCCCGCGATTTACCTCCTCCACAATATTCTAGGAGCGAGACGGTGAGGAACCCTCAAGGTTGGGATTCAACCTTGAGAATGCCAAATACCAAGTGACTTAAGTGCATTGGATGTTCGACAAAAATCAGATTTAAACATATCAATGCTGTTCTACCACGTGGCATCCTGTCAGACTGCCATCAAATCCCGTGTACATGTAGCATGATTTTTTTTATTAAAAAGATTATTTCCCTCTATTTCTAATTCAACTAGAAAAAGATGGTCGTGAGATACGTTCTACGTGCAGATGTTATAAAAGGTACATCATATATATATACGTAAAAAGTCTGTGTGTGTGTGAGAAATATGGATTCCATCAAACATCCTTAAAAAGTAGGATACCTCAGGATGAGAAATGTTGCATGTACAATCAACTAGTCATTAAACCAGCAAATGATACAATTATGAGTTAAAATGGTAAAAGCACAGGTGGAAGATTGGATAGCACATGACACTGTTACGAAAGAGAAATTTTCTTCATTAGTTCCGCTCCACATAGAAAATATGCACTTAAAGGGATCATGTTGTCAAATCTTCTGCCTTTTTTGAGCTACATCAGCAACTTCGCTGTTGCTTGCATCTTGAAAATGCCCTTCTGATTTGTCCCCAGAAGGCACAGGATTTTCATGATCCTAGAGTGTAATGCAAGATTAAATGTTGGGGGAAATTAAAAAGATTGACGAGTGTTATCCTAGTAGGAATAGAACTCTCACGGTCTCGAGGCCATTCTAAAAAACAAAAATGACAATATATGAACAAAACGATTCATACCTTGGCATTTGATATGCCTGAGGTTGATCCTCTATTTGCTCGTTTCCCAAGATTGATCTGCACTGACATGCGGGCTTCTGATAGATCCACACCCGTGCTCTCAAGTGCTTGTGTCAATGAATTCAAGAACCTTAATGTCAAATATCACATGTTAGCAACGAAATTTAAAACATAATAAGTACAGAGAGGATCATGTATGGCAAAGAAAACAGGATTATAGTACGGCTTCAACTCAAAGAAATAAGAAATAAAAAGCATTTCGTGAAGAAATAGAACAGTGAAAATTCCAATAAACAACATAAAATTGGTTGACCATGATGGTATAAGTTAAGAGCTCACATGGTGTTCAAGAAATTTAGAACCATATATTGGAAATTTCATGACAACTCACCTTTGGGAGTAGAGATTTGAGATGCTAATAGTTCCCCCTTCAACTGACAGTTCATCCTGATTTATAATGCCTGAAGCAGTTGGGTCTTCAGTGGACTGCACATCTGAAGCTGACTTTGGTAATGTATGGGAGAAGGCACCGTTGTTAGGGATACAAGCTGGCATGCTTGCATGCAGTGACACGGGAATGGCCATTGCCTTGTTTGCAAGTTCAGTTTGTGGATCCACTGCTGTCCTGGAGGCATTCAAACTAGGTTCTAATTCAATAGGATTCGGATGACTCGCTTGCATGGTTGAAGGGACAGTAACATTATTTTCATCAAACAGGCAGGGAAATGTCGAACCAGAACCATTCTTCATGGCTGGGGCTTGATTAACGTGACTTTGAACTTGCCAATGGCTATTTCTCTATTCCAAGTGCAAGGACAAACAAAATTAATAACAGATGTATGCATCAAGAATCATGATTTAAAGCAAATAAAATGTTCTGTAGCTAATAGAAAACATTTGTCTAATCAAGGAATACGTGGAAACAAGAAAATTCCAAACTGCATTTTCATTCTACAGAAGCTAAAAAAAATAAAAAATAAAAAATAAAAAAACATATCTAAGAGAAGATTTTATGTTGTAATGTTACAATAGCCTATTATTGCATCAGGGCATCAGGCGGTGATGTAGAAATATAGTGCAACATGATAGCTGCAATCTCTACCATGGTTCTTTATCAGTTGAGGAGCGGCATTCTAATTTAGAGGGAAACACAATTCCATTTTACTAAAAAGGGAGAACTTTTGGGTGTACACGTAACTCTCACTCAGCTAAATAATTAAGAATCAAAATCCATCCTAGTATTTATACATTCGGAAATCAACTGAGAACCACTAATGTACAAGGAAAAATCTGTGTGTGTGTCCATAAATATGGGTGTCAACTGGGAACTTTAAAGCATTTATCTTAAAAAATAGGTGTAAGAATCGATACTGAGTAATTAGATGGAAATATCTCATTACTTGAAACTTTAAAAGACATAGTTTGCTTTGGGGACAACTAAACAAGTTAAAATTATGGATTAATCTTTATTTAGTCAGTCGAGATGTTACCCACGGCATTAGCTTTGTGGCCTCCAAATTCAAAGGTTGGTATGAACCTTCATACTTCTGTAGCTTCTCCTGTAAAAACTGTACATATTGAATCACCTGCATCGAAATATTAATAAAAAGCCATTACAACAAGAAACTCCAAATAAAGAAACTAGATGTATAACATTTAAATCAAAAAATTTAACGATAATTTCACCAATGATCACTAAGTTTGATCAAAATTTCAAATTGGTCACTGTAGTTTTTTCTGACCTATTTAGACACTAAAATTACTAACAGTTTCACCAGTAACCACTCAATTATTAAAAGTAACATATAGTCTGGCGTAGCTTCTGTGAAGTGCCAAGATGGGCCAAACACCTTTAATTCCACTGCCACATACGCATAAGTCTGACTTTTCCTTGTTTTTGACCCAGTTAGGAAGATGCATTTTCTTAAATGTTTATTATACTCATCTCAACCTCTTCCTCCAGGTTATTGGATCAATCTCTTTCGCCTAGGGCACCCTGTAGTAAATTGATACCTCAACCCCTAAACTCTCCTTCAAATGTGTCCTCAACTTCAATGCATCCTCAGCACTCTTAATCACCCAAATAAGCAGGGACATCTCCAGGGAAACCCAGCACCATCCCAGATAAAGTTAGGATATTTTGGGGAGAGAATGAATTTTTATAACTCAGCTTATTGAACAGAGGTTAGATGAGTTCATTATATATAACTAATTTACAAGTGCAGAAAAAATAATAATTTACAAATGATACATCACCACATGTCTAACCTATTGCATAAATCTGGGAGGTGTAATAAGCAATTTCACAGCCAAAACCAGTGAGTTGTCTATACTGTTGCTATAAAAGAATTCTGGGGTTGGATATCTGTTTATAATTCGCAAGCCACATTAATGTGTTTGTTTAATATCGCCTTTTCAATCCACCTAAAAAATGTAATCTTCAATTTGTAGGCTAGAAATTTAGTAATCCCATAATCGCACTTCTCCAATTTCTGGTATCAAATTAAGTCTTCATTGAAACACTTTCCTTTCTTTGCTTTTCTTTTTTTCACGTCAACATGGTTTGGGAAAGGCTTCCAAATTGATCACTGATTCTAACAGTCCCCCCAGGCCACAACACTTTTGCCATATTCCACAACCTTCTCGTGATTCCTCATTATTCCCTCAATTCCACCATCTAACCTACTCACAAACTCCATCACCTCTGGCAACACCAGCTGTGCACTACAATCCCTTGTCCCAGTCCATGCACTCATAACTGCCAACTCATTACCGTACTCATGCAAGACTACAAGGTGGTGTAAGTCTGATAACTCATCCAACATCCGACAATACAGGAACACAACAGACTATGGACAAAACAACCTAATCACGGGGTCTTGAGGATGGAGTGCTTGAGGGTGTTGTAGTAGAAGCAGTCAAGTTGTCTGAGGAACAGAAGTTGGTGTTTCTGGGCGGAGATGATGGAGGGGCAGCATCTGAAGCTGTCATCGTTTATTCAGGCACTGATCAGTCGTGATGGGAGAACTCTGCAGAGCTCCAATGGCTTTATGGGTTTGGGTTTATGGGTGGTCCCACTAATGGAGGCCATTTTAATGGACTCAGAGAACTTTTTTAGAGCATTTTAGAGATAGATGTGAAAAAACATACAGAACAAACAAAACAAAAAAATGTGGCTGGTAAGTACAATAAACATTTAGCCCCTGTTCGGTAAAAATTAAAATCCAAATTTTAATCTAAGTCAAAATCAACATTTAATTTTAACCACATTTCATGGTACCCACAAGTTTTCAACTACACATTTCATTAACTTTTATCAAAATCTACTAAAAATCTGATTTCAATCCCCACCAAATAGGGCTTAATAAGTAAAAGGCATCTTTCTAAATGGGTAAAAAAAAAGAAAAACGACTTGTGAATGTTGCAGAATTAGCAGTGTCATCCAGCTTGACACTCAAAAGATGCAATTAAATGTTAGCTATATTAACTGGATGACCAATGGTGAAAATTAACTTTAGCGACTAAATGGGTTAGAGAAATAAAAAAAATAAACTTTAACGACCAATTTGAAATTCTGCATAAACTTGAGTGACCATTGATGAAATAAACTCTAATTTACCTCCAATAAGACAGAGGCTGTATCTCTCTTCTGATCACAATGGGGTATCAGTTCTCTCAATATTTGAAATCTGTCAATATGAAAATTTGTAATGACGCAGAGAGATTAAGTTAGAAACTATAAATCATTGATTTCATATTTACACACCGCTGGAGATAAACTTGTGAGAGTGTAATACATGGATATGCAATGTTCACAGTTTCCAGCAAAAAAAACTTACGGAGAAAACAACAGAAAGCATATTTGTTTCAAACAGAGGTTTTTCCTCGATTATCAACTAATACTTATTATTAGCCAATTAAGCCGTATAAAAGTTAACAAAAGTAAAGGAAGGAAAAAAATTATGAATAGAGGTACTCTCAATTATTTTGCAGCATTGACCAAAGCCAGTGTCATTCTTTGCAAAGCATTAACAACCATGCTGAAAAACTACACGATTCAGTAAAAAGTCACAACAATGGATTATTGATGGAGGAAATTACTCAGCTAGGTATATATCTAGAAGCATACTAACTGAAGTCTAAACAGGTTATTGCAAAGGGCTGAAGAATATGTCATATAAAGCTGTTGTACTTGAAAACAAAAGTGAACAAGAATGAAGAATAAGGCAACAATGCTGACAATATCTAGTGCAGGACAAGCAGAAATCCAACAAGTCTCCTTGGAAATCCACAAAATAACACAACAATGTGATCCATTCGACGAGAAGAATCCAACTTGCCAGATAAATCCAGCAACAAAATACTGGTGGCTCAATATCGATTAGGCTATATTGATAGGAATAATGATCAATAGCAAGAAAAAGCTCAAAAATAAATAGATGAACTGTTTTCAAAAGTTGTTTTAAGGCTTACCCTTTGTGGTATGCATGAGGGTTTCGTTCAAAAATTTGAAGCTTAAAACTTGAGTGCCATTTGTCCAGGCTTATGCCTCCACTTAACACTAAGCCCTAGGGAGATTAAGGTTCGTGCTCATTTATCTTGCCTTTTCTAACTTTTACTTGCCTATACTTTTCGGACTATTTTTTATCTAGACAAGAACATTTTAAAGTTTCTTTCATTTCCCATTTTCTGCCTTTAAACAGAAGAGGAAGGGTAACTGGAAGTGATAGTGACAAGGTGGATGAGATGAGAATCAAGAATGTTGATTTGCTGGGAAAGTTGCACTAGTTTATACTTCTTCTAGTAGATTACAATTTTGTCATGTGATTACTAATTTGAGAATTTAATAATAGATACACTGTCACCTATTTTATGTTTATTTGGAAGTTAGACTTTTAATTTTGTTAATTTGTTATGGATTTTTGAGATGTTAATGATTTATTATGAGCATATTATTGTATTTTTATATTCATAGGAAATGTTTTTACAGGTTTGTCCTATTTCTTACGCTTAAAAATGATCTATTGATCCTTTTAAACATTGCATACGTGAGGAACCAACAAAATGGAAAAGGGACAAATTTACTAATAAAATACAATATGACAGCCACCAAAATTCAAATCTTAATTCACCAGATCCAGGAATATTAATCAAGGATATTACGATTTACAAGCACAAAGCAATTAACAAGCACAACTGGAATCGTCAATGTCCCTAGAACATGATACCCTTAAACATTATAAGAATCTAAATGCAAATTGATTTCCTAATGTTAAAAATTTGCTACTAACTTTCTCTATAACATGTTCTAATAATTCAATTATCTCGACCTTGACCAGTGAAAATCCAATTCGCTAAAGAACTCATAAATTTATAAATGGCTCTGCCATGACAATGTCAAATACAAGAAAATAAATACATTTAACAATAATCACAGTTAACCGTCAAGCTCTTTACAAGAGATCTCAGCATGTTTTTGAGACAAATATAGTACTATTATTATAATTCAACATATAAAAAACACAACCAAATAAAAAGTTTCCATATCACATAATCTATAGCATAGATACATATAAACATGTAGTATTTATTAACATAAAGTATTTTAAACACTGAAACAAGTATTATATTAATTTTTCCATTTTTAATTATTTTCCTTTGCGTGCAAAATTAAAATTATAACCTACCACAAAATTCATTCAACTCATACGAAAAATTCACCTCTCGTTGATCTTGCTCCTCCTCCGCTGTTCTGTAACCGAATGCTTAGACCTCGTTGCATTCACCTTATCATTGTTCTTCACATCTACTTTAAGAACAATTTATACCAAAAATAAGCCAGATTACAATAAACTCAATTTATAAAACTTACTTCCATCAACAAATAAAATCCCAGAACACAAGATGACCGAAATGAAGACTCAACTTCCCTCGTACACACAAATATATAAGTTCAAAAATAAATAAAAAATAAAAAAATTAGAGCATATACCTTTGGTTTTCTTTGTACCGAACTCTTCATCCTCCTGTTCTTCGTCCTCTTGATGACCCTTTCCCGGTTTCATGGTATTTCTCCAAGATTTAATTACTTTGGCTGCATAAAATCAAGAAATTCAGCACACCCACATAATTGAAATGAAAAAATAGCCAGATAAGATCACAACAAGAAAAAGGGATCTGTAATCTACTTAAAGGATATAAAAATAAAGGGAAAAAATTAGACCAAAAAGATTACATATTTATGGTTTAAACCTGAGATTTTGTAGAATTTCAGATTTTGGGCTCTCCTGTGTGTAGTGACCAAATGCAATAACTGCTATACCAGCTTTTTGGCTTGGTCGTGGATATATAAATGAGCTGGCGTTTTCTCCTCTTCATTTATTCTTGCTGTATTTTTCACTCACCTAATATTTGGGGGTTTATGTTTTCACTTGCCCTATATGAAATTTGACCTCATAAATCAATTGATGTGATTTATGTTGAGGACGATTGGATAGAGATCTAAAGGACGAGGCCACATGGGCCTCTCGTGAACTCCATTTGCCAATTTTATTTTCTACCTTTTTTTTATTCGTCTCTCTAACTCCCTCCCCGTACTCAAGAGTTTTGGATATTGATTATCAGAGATGTCAATGAACCGACTTCGAGCCGACTCACGAGCCAAAGCTCAGCTCAATAAAAAAAAAGGACTCAAGCTTTTTTAGCTCGAGCTTAGCCAAAGCTTGGTCCGGTCCAATCGAGTCGAGTCGAGTCGACCCGAGCTGAATTGAATTGGTTCACAAATTTTTTAATTTATTTTTTTTAAAATTCATGAAATATTCATGTCAAGAACTCAAACAAATTCTTCTTATCAACCAAAATACAATAAAAAATATTCATATAAATATGAGAATATATGAATTAGAGTATAACTTTCAGGTATATAAATATCCTAATATTTCACTTGTAAAATTAAAAATATTGGAATAGAAAATGATTTTAAGTTTCAATACCACAAGATAACAAAAAATATTATATTAACTCCTATATAATAAAAATCAAAATTTATATCAATAAAATATAA
>CAIGRK010130321.1:0-10330 GCA_903798315.1 Fraxinus greggii
ATTTTTTAGGAAATTTTGATAAAAGTTAAACGGTTATGGATTCTATGAAATATGTTATTGAAATTAATTGTTAACTTTGATTTAGATTAAAATTTAGATTTTAATCAATACCAAACGTAACTTTAAAAAAAAAAAAAACTCAAAATTTAGGGAGCACGTGCCCCCAGGATCCCTGGGGTCATTCAGTGCTTGTATTTTGAACGAAAAAGGAAAAAAGTAATATCTCGACAATTGAAAAATATCAGTAACCTAAATCTTCCACCAACTAACGAGTCCATACTTAGAAAAAGTGACACCGTATTAATCATAATCATTTTCTCTTTGCTTTCCAGATTTTATCCGTATGATATGATTATGTAGGGAAAATAATGAGCAAAAATTCAGAATCCCGTTTTGTTTTTAAATCACTACAATGGAAATAATAATCAAAGTTACAATAGCTAATTCTATGGCTTTATTCTCTAGGATCTTCTTGTATTTTCAATAGATTACAAATTATAAGCAGCAAGGGCGGATCCAGGACCGAATTATAAACTGGGCTAATACGTAAAAAAAAATTTACACAGGAAATTTTTTTTTTTTTTTACATAAAAAAATTTTTTTTGTACTAAAAAAAAAAATGGGCTGGGGGTTGGACCAAGCTGTAGCCCGATTTAAAGGTGTCATTGGTAAAGGCATCATTAACATTTTTGTCCCTACTAATTTCTTTTATAGTGGTATTCATAGCTCATTGTAGTTACAGATCATTTCTCCAGAAAATTCAAAAGGAAATGTTTCATATTCATCTCTAATAACATTTCAGTCGATGGTATTTAATCGAATAGAAGTCGACATGCAGAAAGGCTAGTTGTCGATGACCCTTGGCATGGCATAGTTAAGATTGAAAGCTGGAGGTGTCAATCCGGGTGGTCCGGGCCGGTCGACCTACCAACATATAAGTCCGATAACGGCCCGCATGAAGAAAAGTCCATCGGCTGCTAGTTCTAGGCCTGTTTCGAGTCACGGGTCGGCCCGCTGTCCCGGGTCGATCGGAACCGATTTTGATGGGTCTGGTCGGCTCGTCTGTCTTGACACCTCTATTGAAAGCAGAGGACTATATTCGGTTACTCTACCCCCAGAGCAAGACAATTCAAAAGGCCCTCAAACGAAACTAAGAACTGATAAGGTAGGGGGGTAGTGTAAAATTTTTAATACAATCATGTTATTTATATATTCGGGGTTAACACCCCCTCACATAGTGGGTTCGCATTTTTTTTGTTACGCATGATCCCTCTTATGTGAGAAGGTATTATCCAGGGTATCAACCCCGAATGTACAGTTAACATTATTGTTTTTAATAAATGTATTCTAGTAATACTTTTGTTTCTAAATTTCTTTATCAGATTCCTATTGCAACTCCAGAAATAATTGTTGTACCAAACATTTCGTGCACATTAATCCAAAGAGAAAATCAGAAAAAGACGTGCACAGACAGAGAATGGGATTGCCACCCTACCTGTTATATAGGGCAACCTACAGTTCATTGATTGAAAGCTGTCACATGATTTCGTTGTACAAAATTCAATCAAAATAATTATTTCAAATTAGGTAAATAAAATATAATTAACACCAGCTTCTACAAGTGAATTACTGATGTATTATCTCTGTCAATGCTATATATATATATATATATATATATATATATATATACATTCTCTCCAAAAGAAAAAATGTAATACAAAACTTTGTTAGCAAAGCAAAGAAAAAAAGAAAAGGAGACCAATATACAAATCCACATATATATGCCATGCAATATCAATTAATCATTTTTCCGTGGCTCTAAAATATTTAAAGAGTGCCATTTCTTGTGTCACCTTTTCCGTTCAAAAAAGAAAAATTGTCTTCATTTCTGATCAGTAATGTATCTTCAAGGTAATCTCCAAGACTGTTGCCCAATCTCATTGTGTTTTCTAGAAGGACCTGAGGCTGGTATAGGGATCCTTTTTGGTAAGCAGTTCATAAAATGGCCTGAAATTTGAGGTTTCGGTTGGATTTTGAATACACGAGTGGTTCTTGAGCAATTGCAATGAGCAGTAATGAAGATGAACACCAGCAACAACCAAAGAGGAAGAATTTGATTTCTACAGCAATTACTCATTATCCTAAGCTAGAATAAGTAATTGGTGTGGCTTATTTTTGAGGATTCTGAATCAGAATGGTGTACTGTGTATATCAGATTCTAGAGAGAGGAGGACGAGTTTTCAAGAAATGAAAAGCAAATTTCTAGTGGTATATAATAATTTAAGAAGGCAGAAAGTTGAAAAGTTTGAGTGGTGATTTTGAATTAGTGTTACTGGTTACAGCCCTTGTAGAAATAGAGTGGATTTAATGATGTAAAGAGGTGACAGAAACATAAAGATTTCATCTTCTCTTTGCAAATGTCAAGAAAAAGAAAAAGTTTGAATTGAAAGATTACAAATAGAGAAAGTAACAAGTAGGGTTATAGTTTTTGGTCCCATCTCATGTTAATGGCCAACTAAGGTATTGCTTCTAATCCTAGAACCACCCAACCCCACCATCCCCCATAACAAGATCAGCCCGCTAACATTCTATGTCAAAATAAGGTGATGGAATTGAGAAAGAAGGCTGTGGACTTGCGCGAGGCGGAGAGGAGCTTTTTCTTTCAACAAGCAAAATGTACCTTCCTTGAGGAAAGTGACAGATGCACCAAATTCTTCCCCTCTATGGTAAAGAGAATTGCTAGAAGGAACTATATTGCCACTGTGCTTAAGGAAGATGGGACGTACACCACTTGTCATATCAGGTCGTACAGGAATTCATACAATTTTACTGCAAGTTGCTGGGAACCAGCTGCTCGGTTCAGCCTATTAATTTGGAAATTCTGAGGAATGGTCCTATGGTATCTGAGGAGCAAGGTTGGTTCCTTACTCACTAGCCATGAAATCAAGGACGCACTCTTTAGCATTGGGGATGATAAATCACAGGGGCCGAATGGTTACACTTCGAGGTTCTTCAAGGAATCATGGGGGATTGTTGGAGATGATTTTGAGTGGGCTATCAAAGAATTCTTCACATCAGGGTCCCTCCTTAAACAAACCAATCACGCGATTATCGCTTTGGTACGGAAGTCTGGCCATGCACCTACAGTTGGGGACTATAGACCTATCTCTTGTTGCAATGTATTCTACGAGGTTATCACCAAAATCTTTGCTTATATATTGAGACCTATTTTGGGGAGCATTTTTTACCAAGCGCAAACCGCTTTCATAGAGGGAAAGAGCATGACGGAGACATTCATCTAGCCCAAGAATTATTGAGACAATATAATTAAAAGAGAGTGGCCCCTAGATGTCTCTTCAAAATTGATTTAAGGAAAGCTTATGAATCGTTTAGTTAGGATTTCCTTAAAGATGTACTTCAAAGGTTGTGTTTTCCTGCAACATTTGTTGAATGGGTTATGGAATGTATAACTACACCGATGTATTCCATTGCCTTGAGTGGAAGCTTAAATGGAATCATTAAGGGTAGGAAAGGCCTTCGACAAGGTGACCCTCTTTCTCCATTCTTGTTTGTTTTATGCCTTGAATATTTTTCGAGAATGATTAAGGTAGCCTCCAACAACAGTGACTTCAATTATCATCCAAAATGCCCTCCCCCCTCCAAAGATCACTCACTTGGCGTTTGCAGATGATTTGATGTTATTTGCAAGGAGAGATGTGATGTCAGGACAAATATTAATGGATTACTCGTCAAATTACGGAAATACTTCAGGCTTAAGGATGAATAATTTAGAATCCAGCTTGTTTACAGTTGGTATTTATGGGCGTGAACTTGAAGAAATTCAGAGTCCCACTAACATTCCTAAGGGTACTAGGTCATTTTGTTACTTGGGGATCCCTCTAGCATTTGAGAAGCTTAAAGTCAGTTGTTGGGCTCCTTTTTTGGACAAAATTGTGGCCTATATTGGTGCTTGGACTAACTCTTCTTTGTCTTATGCGGGAAGGGCAGAGCTAATAAGGGCAATGCTCCAAGGAGTTGAATAGTTTTGGCTCTTTATTTTCCCAATCCTCGGCAACAATCACCTCGAGAATTATTAGCCTGCGTTGCTCCTTCTTGTGGAGATCTAAGAAGATGTTGGTAGCATGTAGGGATATTTGCTTACCAAAAATCGAAGGTGGCCTTGGCTTTAGAGACTTGAAAAGCTGGAACATAGCATTACTTGCAAAATCCCTTTAGAACATTCATCAAAAGAAGGATACACAATGGATATGTTGGGTAAATTAGATTTACCTTAAATGGGCAAGCAACTGAGAAGTTTGACATGGAAGGATGACTCTCCACTACTTAAAAAGCCGCTCGAAATTAGGAACAAGCTGGGACAACCTACTCAGATCGATCAAACAGATGCACGGAGACAGCAGGCTACCCATGTTCAGGCAGCTTTACAGGGACAAACTGAACCAGTAATTCAGGCAGCTCGAGTTGCTATAGCCAAACTCACGACTTGGGTTGATGGGGAGATTTTTTACACAACTAAGGCATATGACTTTTTTCGGCCTACAGAGACATCAAAGGCAAGGGTCGATGTTTAGAAACCTTGCATTACACCGAAACATTCTTTTATGCTTTAGATAAGTGCTCAAACCAAACTACTCACTAAGGACATATTGCAACACTTGGACATTGATCGGAATTGTGTTCTTTGTGGATATATAGTGGAAACGGGCCATCACCTATTCTTTCTATGTTCATTCACCTCCTTGATATGGGGATGGATTTGACAATGGATTGGTTTGTGGTAGTCTATGTCTACAATATCCAGTGCATTGAAGTGGATTGCACTTGCTTGCACCGTTTACTACATTTGGACAGCGAGAAATAGAAGAATTTTAGAGGAGCTAAGATCACATGTGGATAGCATTGTTAGACGAATCAAAACATATGTATACAAAATTATGTTTTCTTTGTATCCGCATATTTTGATTCAATATAAATCTTTTGCGATGGGTATACAGAATAGGAAAAAGCTTCTTGTACCTTTGCATTTACCTGGTTGTTTACACAGTGACGTGGAAAGTAATGTTTAAAAAAAAACAGAAAAAGGCAAATAATGGCAAATGGGTCAAAAAAGCCAAATAACCCATCAATTCCCATTTCTCACCAAACCCATTTCTGCTCTTCAAGTACGCCGAACATCCCAAAAAAAATTGAAATCTCCCTCCTCTTTAAGCGTGCCGAAACCAGCTCGTCACGGGAATCCGGATGCAAGGAACATACAGCGATTAGTGGAGATGACAAACAAATGTATTACCCAGTTGTTTTTTAATAATGTGAAAATGGTGGAAAAACTTTGGTCTGGACATACTACAATATTTACAGCAATATTTTAGTTGGAAAATTTAGTTTTGAAGAAACTCTATTAGATATAATGCAAGTTTTGTTCAGATGAAATAAAAGAAAGAAAAGAAAAGAAACAAGTGCCCTCTTCTGTCTATTAGATTAAGACGGGTTTATGCATTATACTATTTCTTGTATTTCCCATCACATCCTCATCTTAATGTGAAAATGGTATTTTCCAGACCAAAATTTTCCAGCTAAAATTATTTATGTGAATAATTTTTAACATTCTTTAATTGGTTGTTTATTGCATTTAATGGAATTTCGGAAGAGGTTGATGAACATCTTATATTACCATCCGATAATGGGAACACTTCGGTGGAAAGTGTGAATTTAGTGGATGATGGGATTGTAGGAGTAGATGGTGCAATCGTGCCTGCGATGGGTACGTAGTTCAACGATGAAAAAGAGATGTTCGATTTTTACAAAAGATATGCGTACAACGTAGGCTTTCCAATTAGAAAAAGAAACTTGCAAAAGGATGATGATGGAGTTGTCAGATATGTTGTGCTCACATGTAGTCGTGAAGGACGCAGAAATAGTAATTCGAGAGGATCTTTGAAGCCACAGGCTACCATTGAAATAGATTGCAAAGCCAGACTTACTACTTCTGCAGATGCATGTGGAATATGGAGAATTAACACCGTCCATCTCAATCACAATCATAAGACAAGTCCTTCGAAATCAATATTGTACCGTTGCAATCGAGAATTGAGTGCCCATGTTAAACGATGACTTGAAGTGAACGATATGGCAGGGATTCCGTTGCACAAAAGTTACAACTCTGCAATCATAGAAGCAGGTCGGTGTGAGAATATGACTTACATGGAAAAGGATTGTTGAAACTATGTTGAAAAAGTGAGGCGGTTAAGACTTGGAGAAGGCAGTGTCGTTGCAATACAAGCTTACTTTTCGAATATGCAAGCAAAGTGCCTGGATTTTTATTTCAGTATGGATTTATATGAAGAGTCGTGGTAGGAATATTTTCTGGGCTGATAGTAGGAGTAGACAAGTATATAAGGAGTTCGGCATTGAATGTTTCTGGGAGAAGTGCATACTATTATTTTCTCACTTTTTATCTTTACTTGGTCTGTTTGTACTTGATTATCTATGTTATTGTATTGATGCATAATAAAGAATAGTTCAAGTTACTATATTTGACTTTATATGGTTATAACATTTGGTGATAAAACTGATTTGGTACAGATTTGTAGCAAGAATATGACAAAATTCCAGTGCACTTGATTAATCCCATCAACATTACATTAAACACCATCACCATTACATTCTACCAAGCACCATTACATTCCAGCTACATTGCAATACACTACAAATTCAAACATGAATCCCACATTCAAATCTATAAGCAACTCTTACCATCTTCACCATCTTTGAACCACAGTTTAAAGAATAACACATTTCAATCCACCCTAACAAAATGTAAACACCAATCAAGCAGGTCCCTTCCCTTTTGTATCCACTTCCACGGTACCATTACCTTTATGTATTATCACATTCACCGAGATTTCAATATTTTTGTCTTCAATTACCCAACACAGAGATTGGAACATGCAAGTTGGATGTTGAACTCCTTCGATTGCTGTAGAATTGTTTGAGTTAACGATAACGGTACTTGATTATTCGCCGCTTGACTTACCTTCATCAACCCATTCCCAGTACCTACACTTAGCACTGCAGCAATTGAACAGTTTCCCCTTATTCTTAGTCTCCCTTTCAACCTCGAAGCACTTCACAAAGCCGTGTTTACACTAAGGGCAATGTCGTTTGTTCGGGCAATCCGAAAAAAAAAACCCCTTCTCTCTACAGCTATGGGAGATTCCAGCATTCTTTCATGTTATTCTAACATACATAACATTTCAAATCATAATGAGCAAATAGAATTTCGAAACCTGCTAACTTCGAAATGAAGATGAAATTAAAATACAAATTTGGTTTTCAACCAACATATTAGTAATCAATACACATATTTGTTCAAATTATAATGAGCAAATAGAATTTCAAAACCTGCTAACTTCAGAGGAGATTTTAGCCTTCAGCTTCAACAACCCAAACAAGCGGCCTTCGACCGAACGTAGAGACGCTTGATATGGTTTACGCTCGCCTTCCACGATTTTCAGATTTCAGAGGTACCCTTTCTATCGCCTTCAACCGTTAGCAATTTTTGGGGGATTTCGGGTTCTCAAGATTTGGGAGATTTTCAGTGATATGGGTTATTATGTTTCTTGGGTATTGTTTCCATCACCGTCGACGGATCTGAAGAATTGTGGGACTAATCATAGATTTTGTTGAGGGTTTCAATGGGTTTTTCGCACTTCACAGAGATTTGGGGGAGGGGGAGTGATTAAGGGTTATATAGATTATATCATCTGTACATCTTTCTTTTTGTTGTCCGGGAATGTCCGGAGTAGTTGTATGAGTCCTTTGAATTAGATTTGCCCATGTATACTATGTATACTTATACACTGATTTTCATCAATAGAATTTTACATTTACTTATCAAAAAAGAAAGAAAGAAAACTTATCCTTTTCCATATTTCTCTTCTGATAGCTTGATTGGTATATCAAATGTAACCTAAGTTCCTGATTGAAACCAGAAAATAGAAACCAAAATGCTATAAAAATGTTTCATGAAAATTATAATCTAGTTCTAATAATTTTGATATTTTATCACAATGATTAAAGTCAACAATTAAGATAAATTTTAGTTAATTTGCAATTGAGCCCCTGTTTGAGCCTCATTATATGAAAATGCATTATTCTTCATACTCATTTTCAAGTTTCAACTACACATTCTCCTAATAAAATAATTTTACATGTAAACCTAAGATTTTTCGTACTTTTTAACCATACGTTCTTCAAAAAAAAAATCACCATTACAAAATATATTCTTACTTTTTAACCATACATTCTTATAATAAGCTCATATGAACTAAAAAAATTTAATCAAAATCTCCAAGTATATCAATTGATTTTTTTTTTTTCAAATTTATGAATTTGTCCAAAAAAATATAAAAAAATAAGGAAACTTTTTTTATTTGAAAAATGTTTCTATAAGTTTTCGAAACATGTTATGTTCTTAACTGCAGTCGACCACACAGGTGGTGTGATAGAATGAGATCATAGAAACAAGTGGTATGCGTACGTACATTCTTGAAATGTGGTAGAAAAGGATGATCTTTGTTTACTTACTGTTATTGCATATTCACATATATAGCACAATTCGTCCATTTAATTGAGGAATGAGTTAGAGAGAGAAGTCGTGGGATCAGAGCATGGCAGGTCTTAAAAACTTTGAAGCCCTAGACGACTTATTATTATGAGGTCATTAAACATAATCTTTTTACAAGCTTAATAATGCTTATATATTGGTTTCTACTGCTCCACCTCTCATGTCATATCCATCTTCACCATTTCCACACTCACAAACCTCTCCTCCAATGTCTCTGTTGAGCCACTACCTCGTCCATCCCATTATTCCATTTCTTTTTCCTGGCAATATCACCTATCCCTCTCCCAATTTCATCCCCACCCATAAACCCATCTCTCAAGATTTTACCAAAAACCATGTATCTAGAGCCGGCCCTGAAATTTTGAATGCACTATGCAACATTTTAAAATGGTGCCGCTTTTATGAAATCAAAAAAAATATTTCAATAATATTATATCATCGCAAAATCATGATATTTCAATATTGTTTCACTATAAAATAAAAGAGGCAAATCAAAGGCGGACACGTATCAGCATTTCCTATCGTCGTCAAAAATCAAATTTTTTTATTTTCTTTAATTCTTTATTTGATTTACCATGATGTCATTCACCATTCTTACACACAATCCTCGCATTTACCAAATCTACCAACCGTGCCATCTATCTCACCATACTTTCCATCTTCTTCACCATGCACTAAAATTTTCTGCGATTACTTCTCTGGTTGATTTTCTGCTTCGATTAGTTACTTCAAGTATTTCTTAACCGTGTCAAAGGAATTATTTTTTTGGTTATTATATTCTCTCTATTTTTTGTGTTATGAAGAAATTTCATTATCATCGTCTTATTTTTAGAAATTCATGCCTTAATATTTCTATTACCTATTTTATAAATTTTTGTTACCATGTAGACACATGGAGACACGGTCGTGTCNTTTCTGCTTCGATTAGTTACTTCAAGTATTTCTTAACCGTGTCAAAGGAATTATTTTTTTGGTTATTATATTCTCTCTATTTTTTGTGTTATGAAGAAATTTCATTATCATCGTCTTATTTTTAGAAATTCATGCCTTAATATTTCTATTACCTATTTTATAAATTTTTGTTACCATGTAGACACATGGAGACACGGTCGTGTCTCCAATGCACACGGAGACAGTGTGTCGTGACAGACGGAGACATGGCCGACACACGGAGCCATTTGTAATGGAGACACGACATTGTACACGGAGACACGGCCGTATCTCCATTGCCGTATTTGGCCGGGGCTCCATTGTCATGTCTCTGTGTGCATTGGAGACACGGTGTCTCCATCAATGGAGACACGGCACATGGAGATGCGGCAATGGAGAGGCGGCCGTGTCTCCATGTGGATTGGAGACACGACCGTGTGTCTCCATTGCAGGCCGTGTGTCTCCATTGCAAGTAGAGACATAGGACACGGCGTGGCTCCGTGTGCATTGGAGACACGGCCGTGTCCCCGTATGGTGTGTGTTTTTATTTTTCCTTTTTTTTAACTTCCAACATCTTTCTTCATTTCCAAAAGCAACAGCTGTAGAACTGTTTTCATCAAATAATGGAAGTGTGAACTTTTGGTTGGTCATTGACTTATATTTTGTTGTATTTTGTGGTATCTTGTAGTATTTAGCTTAGATTGGGTCTATAAGGAATGGATGGTGCTGATATTGGCAATTCTGAGCTACAAA
>CAIGRK010130323.1:0-25153 GCA_903798315.1 Fraxinus greggii
AACTTAGTGCATGTTTGGCAAAGCTTAAATTCTTTAAGCCGGTCAAATATACTTTTTATCCACACTATGACCCACTATTTAATATTTACTATCCAGTTATTATCCATACATTCAGTAAAACCCACAACTTATAAGAACTTAATTTAAAATTTAAGCTTTGTCAATTACGCACCTGATAAAAGATCATGACTACTAGTTTAAGAAGTCAAATATTGCTACTAAACTACATGGAAAAAAAAAATTCACATATGCTTCCAGTGAAGAGCATGCACCATCTGGCATCAATAGCTCTAGTGATATCAAATTGTGGCAGACTTGTACAGAAAATAAAAAAACTTAGTGCATGTTTGGCAAAGCTTAAATTTTTTAAGCCGGTCATATATACTTTTTATCCACACTATGACCCACTATTTAATATTTACTATCCACTTATTATCCATACATTCAGTAAAACCCACAACTTATAAGAACTTAATTTAAAATTTAAGCTTTGTCAATTACGCACTTGATAAAAGATCATGACTACTAGTTTAAGAAGTCAAATATTGCTACTAAACTACATGGAAAAAAAAAAAATTCACATATGCTTCCAGTGAAGAGCATGCACCATCTGGCATCAATAGCTCTAGTGATATCAAATTATGGGCAGACTTGTACAGAAAATAAAATTCACTGGCCAGTGTTGATACCCACTACGGAGATGGTGCAAAGTACACCCAAAATCTGCATGACTTAGCAAAAGGGATTGATGCTCATGCATAAGCATAAATGAAATATGTATTAACCCTGCAATGGCCTTCTTAGACTGCCTTTTTACGTTCAAATGAATCACATACAAGAATACCTTATCAACATAAGGGTGATTTGATAACAAAGATTCCTCCTCCACCTTGATACCAGGATCCTTTTTAGGAACAGGAGGTCTTCCACAATCACGCTGCGAAAGGGAAACAATGGCAAAGTATAAGCTTTTAATGTTATCTGTTCTTTGGATCTAGCTGAAGTGTTAAAAGTTGTATCTATCTAGGCATTTGTATCACCATGCCATCTATAAAAGTTACAACCTCATGAGTTTTCTTCAGGAAAGGACAGAGCTGTAATCAGCGCCTTTCTAAGATCTTTAATAGGCACGGACACTTCAACTAGAGTGGCGTGTCCGTGTCCGACACTCCTCGCACACTCTACCATGGTTATTTTTCATTCTTTACCAGAATTATTATATATTTTAATTCAAAATTATTATTAAATAACTAATAGATACTCATATTTAAAGACTTCATTAAGAAAAATTAATAACAAGCATCGAACTAAATACATATAATTAACGTGTTGGCAACGTGTCATGTCGGTACTTTTTTTGAAAAATATCCGACACGTATCGTTTGTGTTGGTGCATCATAGGTGACAAGGTCACAACCAATCAAATACAGTAAACTGATTGGTGCAAGTTGCACAAGCACTTGTAGAATATGCATTAATGTTCATACATATTGAAAGGACAAATCAGGCTTGATGCTTTACATAGAAGAGTTTACTCACACGTAACTCATCTGGATTAACATCCTCATCCCGGTGAAATATCGGAGGAAATTCAAATCTGTTGAAGCTGCAAGCACGAGTCGATGTAAAATATTAGAGAATGGGTGAATAAGTAGATATAATTCTTGAAGACTATCTTGAGCATATAGACTTGTACAGATTGAAAAATATAAATGATGTCGACCTTTCAGAAATGAAGGAAACATCAAATGTACAATAGGACAATAATAGGGAGTGGAATCACTGAAAAACGAAAAGTTCGAGAAGCATTTGTAGGCATACATTAGGTGATCTATGTTCGGATCAACAAAACGCAGTTCTATTGGAAACCGAAACCGATATGGATCTCGCTTTGCCTGCAGAAATGGGAAATTACACAATTCATGAATTACACAATGCATGAATTCAACATATTTAATTAGTCAAGTATTGTTAAACAAGTCAACAATAAAAAACCTAAAATATAGAGAGAGAAATTTTCATAATGAGAACTTTGTAAAAGAGAATAAAAATAGGAGTTTGAACCATAGGCTACCACGTAAAGCAACATAATACCAGAACGGGTAGAGATGCTGCAAATATGGAATTGTTGCTCTTCTTTTCTTCTCAATAATGCCACGCGTCATTTTCTTTGTTAATGAGGATCTAGACTCATAACCAAGTATTCTTTGATCTTGTTCTCACTTCATAAGCCCGCATGTCATATCCCTGGACGACGTTGTAATGGTTGCTCCTCTGAGATCAACATTAACACTAATGTACCACTATTCTTGCGAGGTGAATCTAGAGGCAAATATAGCTGTTTTTGCTCGTCAATTTTCAGCAGTCTACATCTCTTCGACTCGTCACTCATATTTTCAACGCCTCCTAAATATCATTATATTCCAATTAACTACTAAACCCCACCTCCTAACTTGGGTTTTACCTCTACTGTACAAGTTAGCTCAAAGTGCTAAAATTGCGAAAGTGTGAAAATATAGGTAACAGAGATCAACAAAGGCTGACTCACCAAAATTTCAACAATGACGTGCATACCAACTTTGATGTGATGACGGATCCAATACCAGTCATTGCGTTTTATTGGAACCCACCTGAAAATGCATTATTATTACAATGAATAGCAGGAAAGGAATATATTCATATACAGAGAGGTAACAATACAATCCATTGTACACCTAAAGCGATGGCAAGTTTTTAAAAATTTGAATAGCTTTGTATGAGACCAAAACGAACGATACTTTGATAGTAATTGGGGCCTAACGGTGGATGTCTTTTATATTCTTCAACATTATACTAAAAGAAGGTATAAGATCCACCACTTTAGGGAAGTGTACCTTAATTTATCTAAACGAACTTGTTTCTAGAATTCAAGTAGGAACAAAGGGTTACAAACACTTGATGAAACAAAGTAAGTATCAATCTCGTATATCGTGATATCAGCATAAGCATAGGGTAGCATATATACCCATCATGGACGCCTCCAATATCAACAAATGCTCCTTGATAAAGTTGTAATGCAGTTACTTTACCTGCACAAATCTGGGAAAAAATTTCTCATGAACATGCAGTGAAAGACAAATTAAAATAAGGAACTCCTAATCAGTTTGTATTCAACCAATTAGTGTAAATTTCAGAGAAGTATGAATGGCACATGATTATCCATATACCCACTGTGGAATAAATAGTATGCATTTTTACCGTTGTTTTCAATCAAGATTTTTCCAGAATTTTTAACAGAAAATTGTACTAGTAGAGAATGCTGATGATAAAACCATATTCAACTACTAATAGTTAAATATAAGGGTAGGTAAGTGCACATGGTAGAACACACACAAGATACCAAGAACCATTAAAGAAAAAGTGGAGGAAACACTGATAATAGGTGCAGACAATGTCAGCACATAAAACTCATCAGTATTATTTTAATTCTATAGGCCAAGAGTCCAACGATAGATACACGCCTCATAATTGCTTTTATTTTCAGATTTAAAACATTTAGCCTCTGTTGGGATGAATTTATAAACAGTTTAATTTAAAGATAGATGGAAATGGGCGGTGAATAAGTAAATAGTACTTGTGGGTCCATTGAAATATGTAGTTGAAAATGAAGTTTGGCCTTTTATAAATGAGTTACAAATCATTAATAAATTAGCCAAATGGAGGCTTAGTGAATTGGATTGACGAGAGCAACCTACACTACAAAGAAAGGGCAATTTTTAGTTCATTTTCTCTTATCGAGATATCCACAACTTAAAACAGATAATAATATAAAGAGTTATTTATAGTTTTCAACTACGAAATACTGGTCTGCAAGGTGAAAAAGATTTATTTGGCTG
The DNA here is from genome assembly GCA_903798315.1 of Fraxinus greggii. Classification (NCBI taxonomy): domain Eukaryota; kingdom Viridiplantae; phylum Streptophyta; class Magnoliopsida; order Lamiales; family Oleaceae; genus Fraxinus; species Fraxinus greggii. Next base: position 3,876 of record CAIGRK010130323.1, read on the forward strand.
CCGAAATAGGAAAATTTTGAAATTTCAATTTCCAACAAAAATAAGACAAAATTGATAAAATAGATATTACTTACTTGTCCCGGATAATAAAATGGAAGTTCATACTGCATAACAGAAAAGAAAGCAGTGAGCTCATCAGTTCATGATGCAAATCAACCTCATGAAATCCGAAAGTCAAACCTAAAGATATGAACCAGGGGAAAGCAGGGTGGTGTCCAGGAAACACGATATTGATCTTACCATTTCTTCATTGTAATCCTTTCCCCTTTTCCTTCTACCAGGGTAATAATCTTGATCGTACTGCATAAATGACAAAAACCCACAAGTCACATATTTTGTATTGCAAAATCGAAGATGCTCTTCCTACTCTAACATGGCCACTAAATTTGCTTCTATTGGGGATCTGTTTGGAAAAAAAAAAGCCCCTTTGACATCTCAAGTTAATACCAAAATATACATAAATTTGCTTCTATTAAGTAGCTGGACATGTTCATATGCAGCAACATACAATACGAAACCAATTTATTCTTGCTTTCCAACAATTCTAACAAAAACCCTATAATCATAAACCATAATGAGACGCAACAAACATTCATACAAATTAATTCATCAATCCAATAAACCATTGAAAACACGATAAGCAAGCGGCAAAAAGAACCAAAACAATAGCGCATGTATCAAAATCATCACAATTTAAGGCTACCAAATATGCTTCCTATCGGTGCTCAAGTAACTTCAAAAAAATCTGTTTATCAAAAAGAGACAAAATTCAAAATTGCACGCAAATCATGCTCTAAATTTTGAGATCTTAATTCACTGAATCATTGCGCAACCTACACATACAAAAATAGCTCGAAAAACACGGAACTTTAATTAGCTTAGTATATTTATATGCAGCTACATACTAAACCAATTTAATTCTTGCTTTCGAAGACTTCTAACAAAAAAAAGCCTTTAATCATAAATCAAAAGAAGACACCAAAAATTCACACACATTAATTCCTCAATTCAATAAATCATTGCAAACACGAAAATCAACGCACAAAAGAACCAAAACAATAACAAGAAGAGTAAATCATAAATCATAGTAAGACGATCCAAAATTTCATACATATTAATTCCAAAATTCAATTAATCATCCAAAAGACGATAAGAAAGCGCAAAAAGAACCAAAACAGTGAAGCATGTATAGAAATCATTGCAATTTAATTACCTTATAAGACTCCTCCTCCAAACGATCCCTATTTGCAGCTGCCCACTCCTTATATTGCTTTAAGAACATCTCATACCTCTCCAAGCACATATCCCCGGTATCCCTCTCCACCATTTCCTCCACCTTGTCATAATCCACTCTCACTGAAGTTTGCAGCTTGTGCGCGCCACGTATGAACTCCAATTCCTCCTTATCCACCACCCATCCCCTCGGTGGCCAGTCCCTTGGCGGCACATGCCTCACCACCAAAGGCCCACTCCAACCCGTCTGCAAAGGATCCGGTATTTCACCCTTAATTTCAAACTGTTTAGCATAATACTCATCTTCCGTAAGCCCCATTTCCGCAATTTTCTTTTTCCGATAATTGGGACTCAACATTTTGAACGACTCAATTGCTTCAGGCGATTGAAGCGGCACTTCTTCGCCTTCATTAAGGGACTTTCTAGCAAAATCAGCTTCTGGGGTCAGAATTTCTTCCCATGGAGCCCATCCCCTTTCGACCCAGTTTCTTTTTCGGGCATCTTCTTCAGATTCTTTCTCCTTTGGCCCAAATGATGCAAGAAACGCGTCGTCATCGCCGACTGGGTATTCGTCGGAGGAGTAGGCTCGAATGGTTTTGATGGGTTTGTATAAGAATTGAGATTGAGAAATTTGTTGGGGTTTAAGGATGGGTTTAGGGGGAAGAGGAGTAAAGAAGGAAAGGGTAACGAAAGTTTGCATTTTGGGGGTGAAGTGTGAAGCTTACACTCTCCCGCGGATAATGTTTGGCAAAGCTTCAAAATAATTTACTTATAAGTAAATAAGTTAAGATAAATCATTTTTTAGTTAAAAAAAGTTGAAAATATGTAAAATAGTACATATTTTTCAAACGTAAGTACTTTTTAGTTAAAGAATTTACAAATTTTTATATGCCCTTTTAGTATCGAGCTTCGGCTCACCTTTTGCAAAATAAATATTCAATTTTCTATCATCTTTCGCTTATCTGCTGAGTGCTATGTGATTTGGGAGGGATTGAAGTTTGTCGAACGGTCGATTAGTGGTTAAAGTAATCGAATAAAGATTGTATTGATTTTGGGGAAAAAAAAAATGCTATGCAACTGTTAATTCAAGAAAAAGTAGGACAAAGCGATATATGAATACTAGACATGCATTTTTTGAAGTTGTAAATGGTTTGAAGAGGATTTCAGTTGTAGAGTGAAGACTCGTTTGATTAGCTACCGACTAACTTGAGCTATTACGAATTAATTACATCATCATGACAAATTTCTTAAGCATGATTGAATTGGTACTAACAATGTATCATTTTCGTCAAAGTACCGTGTTACAAATTTACCGTGAAGATAAAACATTTGAATGAATTTAACATAATCACGATAATAGTTTAATTAAAACAACCAATAATCTTACAATACAAAAATATATCTAGTCCGTCGCAAAAAATAAAGGTATATAACTAACTTCGGTACGTCATAATAATGAATAAATCAAGAATAGAAATCGAAGTCCTTGGCATCCAATACTAGCTGCCTCAATGCACCAATAGGGGCTAAAATCATCAGTAAAAATCCAAGAATAATGCATATCTGTATAAAAAAAGAAAAACACGATTAATTTAAAAAAAATTAAAAATTCCACAATTTATAAAAAACATATGAATCTGTGTGCGCGTGTTTTTGAGAATTTTAAGGATGGAGAACATACCCAATTGGTCAACCAAGACAAGCTAAATCTTTTGGGTTTGTAGATGGCTAGCCAAATGATACAAGGAAGCTGCAAACACAATTTTAACGCTTATTATATGTTCGACTGGACAAAATAAGTGACCAACTTTGTCGTCGCGTACGTATGTCTTTTCTTTAATCTTAAGTGAATGACAAATTAGTTGTGAAATAAAGCCTAGTCACTTACATAATACGTTGTTGGAGCAAAAGCAAACCCTCCGAAGAAGCCTAGAAGCCCACCAAAGAAAGGGAATGTCATTCCGAGGAACATTGTGAGGGCTGCATTCACCGCAATGTGTTGAGTTAACGATCGGTTCAAACGATGTGGATATATATAGCTTAGAGACGTAGAACAAAAAATGGATTATTTGCATCAAGCTTGCGAGGCTCATTCAATTCTTTCTTGTACTATTATTCGAGAGAAAATAATAGCTAGGAAAGATCAAATAGAACACAGTAACTATCGCGCGATTGAAATGCTGCAACGATTTCAAAAAGAAATATATACTAGGGACATGTACTACATATCAAACATGTACATACCAACGTAAGAAGTACGAGTAAAAATACGAAGTAGTCGAGTTGGCTTGAAATTCATCTTCCTCACCAAGCACGATTCCACCATGTCGAAGACAGGCATAGCAAATACCTGAATTCATGCAATAACACAAATCGATCACCAACAATAATAAAAACGTGCCATCAGTTGCCGAAAATGGAATCAAACGATACCTGATAACTTCCGATAACATGGATTACGACGAACAAGTTAGCTGCAGCAATAAGCCATGCTGGTTTCTCTAGTGATATAAGGATATTATCCTCTACATTCCTCCCGAACATGGCATAACCGCCAAAGGCGACTGGAAAGTAACACATAGCAACAACGATATAAGCTATTAACACTCCTTTCCACATGGGTTTCTTCGATGGTTTCTCGGGAGTTGAAGGGATCGTTGCCTGAATTTCTAGGACTACATTGTGACCGGCAAAGGCGAAAGCTACATCTCCTAATGCACTAAAGAATTGGAAAACTCTTCCGGTAATAGTGGATGCCCTCGGGGCATATGATACCTCCGGTTGAACCCCTTGACGGACCGAGGCCACCCAAGCTATAGTTGAATAACTGACGAACAATAAAGGAACATATTGATTCATTGGAAAGTGAATTCAAATTTAAATAAATATATGTCATATTTCTACAATTCTCTGCATTACATGGGGATGTTGAGGACTAAATTTAAAAAAATAAACATGTATCCCAATACTTTTAAGCTGATAGATCATGTTGCTCGACTATAGCTTAAAAAGAATACATTACCTGAATGACATGATTGCTGCAGCAAGAGAGATTCCTGTAATGGAGTTAAAACTGGGAAGATGAGAAAGAACAAAATGTACAGAGCCAAATATCATAATAAAATAAGTTAATCTTATTTGCTTGCAATTTGGGCACACTGTATCATGAAATTTCTTAAGAGATTTTCCTCCAGTAATCATATACACAATATTCACTCCAACTTCCACCATTAGTTGCTGCGGTACGACGATCCAAAGCCCGAGTTTTTCCCCGAATGCCTGCTGGCCAAGTTCGTGGTACCGGTCGAACCGTTTACCGGGCACCATTTCGTGCATTTCGACCATTTCCCATAGGGTGTAGAGAGTAATGACCCATGATAGGATCATTATGGCAGCTCCAGGGCCCCTACAGATATACAAAGAAATAAACTAAAACTGGTTCTCAATAAAGTCGAGGTCAACTACATGAACACATACCAGCCAAGTTCGGACATGGCATAGGGGAGGCCGAGGACGCCAGCGCCGACCATAGCTGTGACATTATGGAAAGCCGAATACCACCATTTTCCATTCCTCGACGATGTTACAGGGAGCCAATCATTAAGATCTTTCTCCTTAGGAGAAACTGTTACCTTAGTCTGTGATAGATCAATCTCCATGTTCTTCTTTTTGCTTGCAATTTTACTTAATTTGTTCACCAAAATGAATAGTTTGATAACTAGAAATGAACTTTTATCAGATATTTGACGCTTATCTGAAGCTGGATTATGTTTTAGAGTCCGGTTTCAGCTAGAACTGAAACAATTTATTTCTGGATTTTGTTAGTTAAGAAGATTTACTATAAATTAGGATAAGCTTGAGCATTATTTAGGTTAGGATAAAGAGAACTTTAATTTATGCACACTTTAATAAATTCAGGAGTTTATAAATGCAAATATTTTCTCTTCACATAGTCAACTTATTTACTTTGTTAGCATCATTCAAACATGTTAATAGAACAAAAATTTATTGTTAGAGGCAATGGATTTGCCGTGAAAAATACAATGTTATTATAATTGTCAAAATGCAATTGAACAATTTACACCATCAAGAACAATTTACACCATCAAGTCAGGCCGAGTCACTAGTGACGTGTTCAGAGTAAATTATTCCAATGGTCACTGAACTTATGTCTATATTTTCGATTGCTCACTGAAATTTACGAAGATGAATTTTGGTTATTAAATTTTGAAAAACGTTGGACGTTGCTTATTGGCTAACTTCCGTTTTAAATATCTAACGGAATTAGTGACGTGGTTGACGAAATGCACATTTGGCGCCCTTTACGCTGTTAAACTTTGAGGTAATCGAATTTTGGCCACTAAATTTTGGAAAACGTATTCAATTGCTTACTAAACTTTGAAAAATGTCTTTTAGTACTCACTGAACTTTAAAGTGGTTGAATTTTGGCTACTGAACTTTGAGGTGGTTGAATTTTGGTCACTAATCTTTGAGATGGTCGAGTTTTTGCCCCAAAAGTTGAAAAACATCTTCTATGACTCACAATAAATTTGGATTTAATTCAAAGTCGTTAAAATTTGGACTTAATTTTATTTAACAACAAATTCACTGTGTTTAGTTGTAAAATTCAAACATTATGATGAAAATAGTTTAAAATTCTACAAAAAATAAGTAAAATTAAATTTAACTATTATGTAATTGAGTAATCAATCCTAGTGGTATAGACAATGTTTGCAAAGCTGTGCAAAGGAAGTGACTACTAATTGCAATGAAAGACACAATATATTTATTGTTAAAATTAAATTAAATCCGAAATTCAGAAACGAATTTTAGTCCCCGTTTGAGGGGCTTTATTTAAAAAAAAAAAGAATTTTAAATACTGATTTTTTGGAGAATGTGTGGTCAAAAAAATTGAAAAAAATTAGAGTTTACATATAAAATATTTTATTATATAAATATATGGTTAAAAATAAGTATGAAAATTAAAGAGTTTTGTTTTAAAGGAAGATAAACGGGTGCTTAATTAAATCCAAATTTATAGTGAGTAATAGAAGACACTTTTCAGAATTTAGTGGTCAAAATTCGACTATCTCAAAGTTCAATAATCAAAATTTGACCACCTCAAAGTTCAATGAGCAATAGAAGACATTTTTAAAAGTTTAGTGACCAAAATTCGACTATCTCAAAGTTTAACAATGTGACGAGACGCCATATGTACATTCCATCAGTCATGTCACCAATTCCATTAGATGTTTAAAACGGAAGTTATACCAATGAGTAACGTACAATATTTTTCAAAGTTCAGTAGTCAAAACTCGACATTTTAAACCTTAGTGAGCAATCAAAAACATAAACATAAGTTCAGTGACCATTGAAACAATTGATTTGACGTGTTGAATAGGAAGAATGTAAGCATGAGACACAATTTAAAAAGAAAAACAAACCAACTTTTCATTCATTATTCTTTCTAGAGGTGTTCAGTATTCCATAATGAAGATAAATATCACCATCTAATGAAGATAAATATCACCATCTAATGGTGATAAAATGAAGCTTTATATATTTGAAATGTTCGACATAAGAACATGAATTTACCAAGAGAACAACTAAAATACATTGTTACAAAGCAAAAGCCCACCCAAATTAATTCGGTTTCGTTCTTTATACATTTCGAACAAGAGTTCCTCGCTATTTCCAAGTTCAAGGTATTCATCTGTGTTAAAATGAGATACTTGTTTGTCGACCAATTTTCTGGCTTTGCCTTTATTCTCTTCTCTTGCATTTAAAGGAGGACCATTAAAGTATCCAGGACTCCAACTCCCGTGACTGCTGGTAGAATGATTGCTTGGGTCGTTTATTGAGATCCCGTCCTGCATAAAATTTGAAATTCATGAAAATTGACACTAATGATGAAGATATCAACAGAGACATTAATGGTACAATTGAAACAAAAGAAACTCCATGCATTGGCAAGGACCTAGCAGATTATAGAACATTAAAGGTTTGTTAGAGTCCATTTTTTGGAATAAATTTCAGTGGTGATTTTTTTTGGAGAATATGTGATTAGTAAGAAAAAATTTTGGGTATACACCTAAAATTATTTTATTAGGAGAATATACAGTTGAAAATGAGTTTGGAGAAAAATAAGTTTTTAAAGAATGGAGATCAGACATGGACTAAAAGTATGTTTGATACACAATATTGAACAAAACTTTAATGGTACAATGCATGCATGTTTGGTAAAAAATAACATCTTATAAGTTGGACGACCCGCATATTATGTGGACAAAATCCACACAACTATGGGACCAAAATCCACACAAATTGGTCACCACAATTGGTGAGACCTGCAACTTATAAGTCAAATAAGTTAGTAATTCCCTAGCTATTTGACTTGTAAGTTGCAATGTGGTTTTTATTCCACACTATTTGTGGGTCCAAAATCTATTTTTCTGCCAAACATACTCAATATGTTAGCTTCTTTTTCTTTTAATGTCGAGAACAATACAATCCACCTCCCCAAAATGAACACGCTTATTCAAAATGATAAACAAAGTAGGGCAATTCAAGTTGTCCCACATTTATATAACTCATAATGTGCAATTAATGCTAACATTTTGCATATATAGTGTTTGAGCCACATTATTTTGGAAGAATGTATGTTAGAATAGTAGAATGATGGAGAATGTGTGGTTGAAAAAGAAAGAATTATTGATGTGATGGAAAATATTATTTTATTGAAAAATGTGTGGTTGAAAATGAGTAGAAGAATGAGAATGTGTGGATCAAATAGGGGTATAACTGATATTAAAAAAGAATGGTTTCTACATAAAGAGATAAACACGTTTTGAACGAAATAATAGGTTGTTTGGTTAAGAGCCTATTTTATGTAGATTTTTTAGAATACATTTTGTGAAAAGTGATTTTTTTGATAATGTATAGTTAACGAGTGGGAAAAAATTATGAATTCAAGTGCAAAATTATTTCATTAGGAGAATGTACAATTGAAAACGAGTTTGGATAAAAAAGAGTTATAAAGAATCTCTACCAACCAGGGAATAATTTACTTTTGCTTCCAAACATATTTAAATAACTTCCTTTTTTTCTTAGATTTTAGTTCTTGTAGTTAAAAAAAGGTTACTAATTTTGAAAATGGCCATTATCTTACTATTAAAATCAGTAACTTATTTCCAACTTTCAGAACTAAAAACATTATTTAAATGAAAAGCTTACTCATTACTTAGTCAACCTTTTAACCTTAGCCAAACATGTTGTAGGCATGATACATGATCATATCTGCAAATGCATGAAAGTTAAAAGTTACCTTTTCAGAGTCCCACTGTAGTGCTTTTGGAGTGTCTGGAGTCTGTGCTTTATTCTTGCCTGAAACAGAACCATCAGGACCAGTCTCCCACTTCAACCAAGGTAAAAGAACACCCTCCATTTCAACCGGACAATTTATAGATCCTGCTGGACTTTGATAGCTTTCTACTTCTCCTCTTATTGAAGAATCTCTTGCCTTTAGGGTGCCCCCCAGGGTCGAACTTCCATCACTTCTTTCTCCATCAAATGAAGATATGTCCGTATCTTCAACATTTGAAATGAAGTCCTCGAAATATTTTTCTGCCTCCTCACTTAATTGCCTTGACGCCCAACCTTTCTCACTACTTCTCTGGAATATGTAAAAGGTAAAATTAGAGATGATATTTCAACAACACTACAACATCGATATAACAATGATCACTAGGATCAAAGCCAATTAGTTATCTACCATACAGAATATTACTCAAAACTATTTGAGCATGGGTAAGAGACAGACGCACCTTTCTAGCTCGGAATGGCTTCTGAGCATCAGATGAAGTCTTTGAATCTGGAAGTAAATCTCTGACAATTTTGGAGAGCTCCTGGCCTCGTTGCTCCTCTAGCAATATTTCAGCAAGAAGATCTTGCTTGCGCTTCTCTGACTATAAGTTGGAAGAGAACTTAGTCAACAAATGAGATTTTTTATACATTAACACATCTTGCAGGAACGTTGACAGGAATTCCCAAGTTCCCAAAAATCTATCAAACGAGGTGTTCAATTATAAAAAGATAAATATAAAAGAAAAAAAAAACATTTTGGGTTATAATCTTTATCATTCAGAACTATATGAGAGCTCAGAAGTTAAAATTGTATTCCAGATATAGCTTAATGAACTGAGGAATTTGGATCCTTGAGACTTTAAACGCAAGTGTTCTCAACCAGCATTGCCAATTGTCATTTAGACAAGTTGCGCACATCACTCTTTTTGCTTCATCACTTAAGAACTAACTAAAATATAGTGCACAGATGCATCTCTAAATTGATACCCATATGAACTTATAATGCTAGAAGATAGCAGAATATTGCTCATGATCCTAAAGAAACATCCTAGAATAAAGAAAAAGAAGATTGACCATATTTCAAACTGAGGTTAAACACTTAACATGCAAACTGCACCCTTCTAAAGGCCTGCAGCGCAATGAAATAAGCTTAAGAAACAGACCGTGCAACACGCAACAAATATTAAGGGATTGAGGACAGTTCTGCACTCAAGTGCTTCATTCATTAACAATGGCCAATAGAACTTATATCTACAAAAATCAAATTGATTGTTAGAAGTATAGAACTACGATATGCTCCTTCTGTTGCCTATACACCAACATCACCGGTAGGCGAAGAAAAACCATTCATCAAAATAAGAACCCAACCAGAAGGTACGCTCATGCAAGAAAATGTAGTAGTCTATTTTTAGATACCTGATCTAACTTTGCAGTATAATTCTTTCTGATTGCAGAAAAATCTTGAAGATTTTTGGGTTTGTCCATCTGCAAACACTTACCACTAGATAATGCTGCTTGATTTCTCCCCACAGCCTATGCATAACATACCAAGAAATTTTAACAAAGAGATTTTACTAACATTTTACAGTGGTAGGTACCAGCAAAACATAGAAGCAAAATTTTTATCAACAAATAGAGATATTGACATACTTGATTTAGTTCAGTTCGAATTTCTTCAACAGCATATTCAAGTTCTTTTCGCATTGCTTCATAAAAGCCACTGTTAACAGCATCCTCTGTATGGATCTCAGCCTGAGGTGAAGAAATAAATATAGAGAGAGTTGAAAAAGAAAACGGAGTTAGACTTTCATGTGCAGCCTGCTTAATAAAGAGAGGTATAAAATAATCAACCTTCTTCTCCGCATAAACTGCCCGGATTATCTTCTCAAATCCATTTTTACCAATACGAACAATATTCGATTCATCATCAGTTTGGGCAGAGGAGTGGCTCTGCGAAGTCAATAGACAAATATTACACTTCAGTTCCATTTTGGAAAGAAATCAATCAAAGCCCTATTTGGGGATGACATGATCTTGAAGGCCAGCTTTTGGTTATAGTTCCAAGTGTACCTTCGGTGAATGTTACCAATATAAGCATATATGCAAAGAAAGAAGCCAAAGGCCACCGTATTAAAGACGAGACAATCTTACAGAGTAGCCATCGTGTAACAGCGACTGATCTTTTTGATTAAGCGATATTCCCGGATGCTGATTGCTTAAAGATGCTGCCTTCCGTGATAAAGGCATTTGACTCCTCCCTCTGATGGGACCCTTTAAAATAGCACGATTGATTGGATTCCGAGAATTATCTACCTCACTCTGCAAATGAAATGTAAATGGCAATTTATGTTCCCCTATTGAAGTAAAGAAAATGCATATATAGTTTCATATTACACAAAGTCTTGAAGAATCTGTCTTACGCATAGTTTAATAACTTCAAGCTTTCCAAGCTTGTAGAATATATTTAAGAATGTGAAGTTGTTTATAGCTACAATCATAAAAAAATTGAAATCTTGAAAGTCCTACATTCATATGCATATATATCCACCTGATAATTGTGATATTCTCATAGGCAAAAGTGGTAAATCTCAAATTTAAAAAGGATAAAAAATTATTTTGAACTTTTAACCTCCCACATAGCCCAAACATGGAGATCAAACTGTCTAGGCATAAAAATTGATAAAATTTCCTTTACTGATGACTGATCAAATATTAAACTTTCCCCTAGACCAAATATTATGCGGGTATGATGAGTTCCTATTTCATCTCAAGCTTGTTGGGAATTTCCGGTGCAACTGTGTTAATCTTGATTAACATGGCCACACTTGATTGAGACATGCATCATGTTTGGACTTCCATTTAGGTGGAGCAAGAAGCCAGCTGTCGGCTAGTAGCCACCATGTTATATATGTTCCCAGATCAAGTGGATTGCAAGCTCGTATTCATGAAAATAATAAATCACTCATATGCACGCACAAACCTGGGTGCATGTCATACTCTTGTAGCAACTTGTCATAATAGAGAATAAGAACATTGTTCCAGAATTCAATCTGACACAATCTTCCACTTCAAAGAAGACAACAAAAACATATAGGCGAATGACTAGTCATGTCCTTGTCAACTTCACATATGCTCAACATATAAAGGCAAATTTCACCAAGATATTGGTATGTCTATAACAATATAACTCAATATTCGATTAACACCATGATTATGCATGATAGCAATAGAATACAGTGCATATTCAATCAAGACAATCACTTGCTGCCTATTAGTGTAAACCCAAATGATCAAAATTAATTGCACATAATTCACACATTTGGAATGCCGTCAATTACTTTCTGGAACATTTCAAGGACAATCAAACATGTATCAGGTCTTCAATTAACATTCTGGGAATTATTTCTCGCATCCACTAACATTTTGTCTTAATTATCAATACAGAGTCTAATCAATCCAAGCAGCAATATGTGTTGTTATCTGCTACAGATACAAATATCACTAAGAAAGAACTAAATAAATCAATCAAAGTTACCTCAGAGTCGCTAATATGATACCGAGCAACCGAGAGGGACCTCCTCCGCCGTGAACCGGACTCAGCCGGAGCGACATTTTTACTCCCACTACCAGAGCCATTAGAAACAACATAAATTTTACTGTCACCTCCACCATTTCTTGACACTGACCTCCCCCTTCTCCTAGACGACGCAGTATCACTAGCCCACCGCCCAATCTCCGAGCTACCTCCCCCATGCCGCGAAACCGATCGGCCCTCCCTCTTCCCCGCCCCTACATCGCCCTCACTTTCGTTCCTTGACGAGAAGAACTCAAGCGCGAGATCATCAAGGCTGATCTCCGTACAGTCCCCCGATCCTCTGACCGTATTCACAAACTTCCCCTTCGGCTCAGAAACCACCTCCGGTCGTGAAAATCGGCTGAGACTCCTGGACCGGCGGTGAGACCGGCTAGTGCTGTTTGAATCTTCAGAGCTAGACCCGCCAATTGTAGTTCTCTTCGACGTTGATTTGAAAGCTGAAGTCGCCATTTTTACCAAAGGATTACTGAATTATTCAAAATCTTTGACCTCTGCATATATTGAATTAGGGTTTTGGATTGAGGATTTTGAATTTTGAGAGAGAGAGAGAGTGTGATCTATAAATTGTAACGGAGAAGGGTTGTCGTTGGTGTCGAAATTTGCGGAAATATTTGAAATTGAAAACGTACGGGAGGGCCCGGGGCCCAACAAACCTGTCCTGACCCAACCCATTTTCGGAACAGGATTGGTGACAAAAATGGAGAATAAGACTCCATCCAATCATTTCAAGGATGCGTTCGAACCATGTTATTTTGAAAGAACATATTTTAAAATTGTATATTGATAAAAAATATATGGTTGAAAAAAATGGAAAAATCATTGATAAGTGAAAAATATTATTTTATTAAAAAATGTGTGGTTGAAAATGAGTAGAAGAATGAGAATGAAAATTTTAATGTAACTCAAACAGGGCTGACTCTTATGGTAGCTTTGAGTTATTTAATTGACTTTTTTTTTTTATTAAAAAATATCATTTTTCATTCAATTGACATTTTTTTTCATAAAAAATATTTTTCAAAAGTTGATCATGTAATCAAGGAAAATATTTTCTTTAGGGAGGGATAGGTTTTTTATTTTATTTGCAATTCTCTCTCTCACTATCTCCCTCTTATCCACTAATAAAAAATGGACAATTGTAATATTTATTGGATTGAAAATTAAACCAATCTTACTTATTTAATTAATAATTTTCATACAAATAAATTCTAGATAATTCAGATTAAAATTTATTTTCTTTCCATACAAATTTCATGTTTGCAATTAATCACACTTTTAATTTTTATTTAATGGATTATGTTAACAAATCGCTTGATTTCCACAACTAATTTCTCAAATTTGTCTACCGGAGTCGAAATGAATCGTTATCATAATTCATGCATGTTCGGTAGAGATTAAAATCGAATTAAAATTGAAAAATTAGCCGTTATTGTTGACTTTTATTAGATGAGTGAGACCCAATAACATCTATATTTTTAATTTTAATTGGCTTTTAATCTCTACCGAACACGCCCTCAATCAGGTGTATGAGTTTTTAAAAAATGGAAATTACGGTCACACCTATATTTCAATTTTTAATTTCAAAAATCAAATTATAACTATTTTTTCTCAAAAATCAGGTTATAATTATTTTTTATATCTTGTTTGGAATGGATTAAAATCGGATTAAAATTAAAAAATTAGTCGTTATTATTGATTTTTATTAGATGAGTGGATCCAATAACGACTATATTTTCAATTTTAATCCGATTTTAAGTCCTCCCAAACAAGCGTAATTTAAAACCTAAATAATCTAATAATTAAAATTAAAAAAATTAATCGTTATTATTGACTTTTATTAGACGAGTGAGACCCAATAACGACTATATTTTCAATTTTAATTGACTTTTAAACCCTACCGAACAAGACCTGAATATGAGATTTTCCAACAATTAACTTTAAGTTCGGTAGAGATTAAAATCGAATTAAAATTGAAAAATTAGTCGTTATTGTTGACTTTTATTAGACGAGTGTGACCCAATAACGACTATATTTTCAATTTTAATTGACTTTTAATTCTTCCCAAACAAGCACTATATATTTAAATAATAAAATATTTTGCACGTAAATTTAGGGTGTGTTCGGTAGAGATTAAAATCGGATTAGAATTGAAAAACTAACCGTTATTGTTGACTTTTATTAGACGAGTGAGGCCCAATAACGACTATATTTTCAATTTTAATATGTTTTAATTCCTCCCAATCAAGCGTAATTTAAAACCAAAATAATCTAATAATTAAATCCCAAACCCTAATAATCTAATAAATCCATCATTACCCACACTCCCACCATATCCACCGTACACGCAGCAGCCTAAGGCGTGTTCGGTAGGGATTAAAATCGAATTAAAATTGAAAAACTAGCCGTTATTGTTGACTTTTATGAGATAAGGAGAATCTATAACGGTCATATTTTCAATTTTAATTGGCTTTTAATCTGTACCGAACATGGCGCTAATAACCCACCAATTGCAACGTGTGGCGCCACCATACCCACCGCTCGCAGACGCGCTTTGCCGCGCAGAAGTTGCGATGAGTGTCGCGCAAAGCGATGCTCATCGTTGCTTCGAAGCAGTGATGCAGCGTCATGTGCTCATCGCTGTTGTGCACATCTTCATGAGCGCGATGGTTCATGTAGATCTTGTGGTGGTGTGAATATATGAAAAAGTGATGGCTCCGGCGTAGATTCATCTAATGGCGGGAGGAAGACTTGCAGTGGCGATGACGCTGTGAACGGCGCTGCACTGCTGCGCAGTGGTGATCTATGTGCTTGTAACAGAAAAAAATGGATGTGAAATCTGTGGTGGTGCGATGGTGATCTGTGAGTATGGTGGTGTATGCGGCGATGCTGCTGGTGCTGGTTTTGGTGCGCTTGGTGATACAAGCGGTGGTTTCGATATGGTAGTGGTGCAGGTGTGGTTGGAGTTGAAGTGGTGTGGTGTGGTGTGTCGGTTGTTGATTGGTGATTGTGGTGATGAGGTGGTGTCGTCGGTTGAGCAGGCGACATAAGTGGAAATCAATTAATTTGATAATTTTTTATCGATAAATAAGTTGTAATCAATTAATTTGTTAATTTGTTATCGAGAAATAATTTGTGACCAATTAATTTAAAAATTTGTGATAATAAAATAAGTTGTAATTTATAATCAATAAATAAAATACTATTTATTAACTTAATAATTTGTGATCAATAAACAAAACGTGACTTTTAAAGTTATGATGTGTTACTGAGAAATAATGCGTGATCAATTAATTTGATAATTTGTGATCGATAAATAACTTGTGACTTATAGATTTGTGATTTATGACTGTGATATTAATTTTTTGATTGTTACTCGTAAATAATTGTGACCATAAATTATATAGTATTGTGATTTTAATATATTTAATTAATAAAATAATTTTAATTATCTATTTTAATTAATGAAATTTACTTATGAACTGATTTTTGAAGTTTTAAAACATGTTTGTTAATTTTGAAATTGTGTCTTCTAACCACCTCAAATATGTATTATTCCCATATAAAAATTATAAATTGAATTAAACGTTAATTTGCAATAGTGGAGGGTCAATTAGCAGGGATAGTCATAGCCCACACGATGTCTTTAACCATGCTAATTTATGTCGTAAGAAATTTATTACCCTAAGTCTAAGATTTCAAATCAGGCCGAGGAATGTGTTGTCAAGAATTGCCGGGATTCCTTCAAATTGAACTCCAATGAAAGTTGTTAAAGTGGATCAATTCATACTGAACTAATTCATACGAAATCTTCCATTTTGACTCTTAATAAATCAGTGCCATTGAAATAATCATAAAAATGGACAACATAATCAAGGATGGACCAATGGATCATTACATGAACATAATTGTTCATTGTCACTTGTTTTTAGTTATCTTAAAAATTCCAAATTCTAAATGTGTGTGCATTATATTTTTATCTGTATATTTCGAAGGACACACTTAATAAACAAGTATATCTGTTATAAGAGTTGTGAGATTCCCATATATATTAGTTATTTACATTTGATTTTTGATTAGTCTAAGGTCCATTGTTTTTCACGGATGACTAGTAATTAACAACGTGGAGATAGCGTAAAACATAGTAATTCACAATTTATTATATATTTAATAAATAAAATGTTACTGGTTCCAATGTCAAGAATTTGAATTGCAGACCTCTTAATAAACAACTAAATGTCAATAGAGTTTAAATTTTATTCAACGACCTTAACATGTATGATTCATCGAGTTTATGTCGGTAATATCTAGTATTTGGATTCGAACTCGAAAGAATTATTTAATTGAAGATTTTTTTGATCTTTTACCTATTCAAACTTATAATCATTGTAGTTCAGCACCTAATTGACACAGAACAAAGGCCCGTACTATTTAACAAGTGGGCTACTTCAGGAAAACAAATTGGACTATGTAAGGTTTAGCCCAGAACAATAATCAAGTCCAACCGGGCTCAAAATAGGTTAATTCAAATTTGGTCTCGATTCAAGTCAAGTCAATCAGAACCGCATTTCACCTGTGTAGATTCACTAGTACTGATTAGTTCACAATATACAAACTACTGAGAGGTGATTTCAAAACCTGAAGAGAACTAATTATTCCATTTAGACAAGTCGATTTCTAAGTTGAGCGAATTGAGCATGATATTTTTCTCTTGATGAGAGTCAATAGAACAAGGACACAAAAAGAGGTTGGCTTAACCATATTCAATGGTGACTAAGGTATATCACATGCTTATATAAATGTGTGACATTTATGCAATTGATGTACGTGGAATGCATATTGTTGAGGTCAAGGTTGATCGATCAGACCGAGTGAATATCGTAGAGCTATTTTTTCATATATGTAACTGATTGTGCGGTTGAAGTTTACATGTTCTTGTCTGTTTGTCCTAGACTTCAATTTTGACGTACGTCATTGTAATTAATAGTTAACACCATGACTATTTTATCTTTTAAACTAAAATAACTTGAGTTGAACTAATATAAATCCATAAAATATACATCAAAACGTAAACGAAACAATTGGTATGTGACGAGACTATGAACAAAATAAACTAATTGAAGAAGATATCAATGACGTATTTTTGTACCAAACAAATCTATTGATGATACTATTTAGCTATAGATTTCGGACCATTGTAAACGTGATGCAATGAGATAGAGAGAATCGAGAAATACAAGACGACATAGTTGAAAACTCGTTGATTCCAGCATAATATCTATAATTCATCGATCAATACTCATGAGTCAATCGAATATTGAAAACTGCTTAAAATCATGATCTCTATAATTTTAACCTAATATCGAGAATTGACTTGATTAACAATCTCTTGATTCACATGGTTTTACTATGCAAATAGTATCCTAGGTTTATACATTGACAAAAATCCAGGCTGATACTTGGTTGTGCGTAAGTGTCATATGAGTACATATATGCTTTAATTTGAATTTCAAACCTAAGCAATAAATAAATAAATTGGTCTATGATGCACTAATATAAACACTTATGTTCGATATACCACTTTCAAAAAGGTATCGATACAACATGCTGTTAACAAATTGATTAAAATTTTTTAAAATTCTTAATTTATATAGTATAGCTTTAGTTTATGTCTATTATAACCTTGTTTGATCCCCATTTTTTCCAAAATATATTCTCTTCTTTTTGACCACACATTTTTCAGTAAAATAATATTACACATTATAAAAAAAATTCTTCATTTTTAACCATATATTCTCCATTAGTCTACTATTCAAAAATGCATTTTATCAAAAAAATATGGGACTCAAACTTCCCTTGTATTTTTCTCTTGTTAAAAACGGTCCATCTAAAGAATAAAATAAAAAATCCCAATAGGCGCAATATGTGCATATTGATGAGTTACAATAGTTAAATAGACGCTTATTGAACCCATCAATAGGTGGACTTATTCTAAATGGATGCTTTAAAATCTATAAATTGAACCATTTCATATCATTTTCTTCATTCCAAATCAATTCAAATTTAATCGATTCCTAATTTTTTGTTTTCTCTCAAAATTCTCTATATTTATTTCCAAGCCATCGATATTCGATTTATCCAAGCTTTAACTCACGCGCTTAAAAGAGTTCGATCAAATCTTGATTCCCCTGACAAGGCTGATTTTGTGTTATACAAATTCTAGAAGATGAGTTATATGTTATGGGATAGACATTCTGTTGGCACCATCCAATGCAAAGAGCTCGTACTACTTGGTATACCTTGCTTCATTTTGATCCAGACTTCTGCAATTAACTTATTCAAGTTTCATCTTTTAACTGTACTAGCTGACTTTCCAACAAATTTTTTTCCTACAAAATGAAGTATGGGTTGTAATAAACATTTAAAGTAAAAAATAATATGACCTTTATTTGCATGGCACTGCACTTACATATGTGAAAGTTACGAATTCGATACTAAAATCACCTGGAAGGGGATGAATAGGTAAATAACGCGGAATTAAAATTACCAATTAAAAGCAGTAATTCACTTTTTAATTATTTTAGATGTTTAGTCAACCAAGTAAATTTATCCTATGTTGAATTGCCACAATAATAAATAAAAAGGTAAATAACACAAGATTTGTTGACGGAGAAAATCCTTAACTAGGTTAAAACTACGGAACCAAACCAGTAATTTTCACTTGAGACAATAAGAACGTATAGTATGCTCCATATTCGAGGCCTTAAATGATGATATTTTATTGTCATTTGGATAAAATTCTATCTAATTTATGTTATATTGTACTTTGTAGGTAAAACTTTATGTTTCATGAATAATTGGAGAAAAGAATGCAAAATAGCGAAAAAATGGCAGACTCCAAAGTATGGGGTCAAAATTGGCTATTGGATGCAAAGTTTGGAGATTAAATTTCATACTTCGGAAAGTGAANGTTGACGGAGAAAATCCTTAACTAGGTTAAAACTACGGAACCAAACCAGTAATTTTCACTTGAGACAATAAGAACGTATAGTATGCTCCATATTCGAGGCCTTAAATGATGATATTTTATTGTCATTTGGATAAAATTCTATCTAATTTATGTTATATTGTACTTTGTAGGTAAAACTTTATGTTTCATGAATAATTGGAGAAAAGAATGCAAAATAGCGAAAAAATGGCAGACTCCAAAGTATGGGGTCAAAATTGGCTATTGGATGCAAAGTTTGGAGATTAAATTTCATACTTCGGAAAGTGAAGGACTTGAAGGATAATATAGCATTAATGGCTTTGAATTGGAGGCCCAAAATCAAAAAGCCCGTATATATATTATGTACATACACGCACAAAGAAGAGGGGAGAAAAATTGGAGTTTTTGGTCGAAGTCAAAAACTGCGGCTGCTGGGAGAGAAAAGAGAAATATACACAAATACGCACAGAAAAGGAGAGAAAAAAATAGAAGAGGGGAGAGACATTGGAGTTTTCGGTTGAAGTCAAAAACTGCAGCTGGGGAATATATGTACACTAAACTAGACGCAGAAGGAAGCAAGAAAAAGGGATGCTGTTGGGAATATATATACACGAACGGGATGCTGGCGATATATATACACACAGAAAACATACGCAGAGAGGAGGAAAAAAAGATTAAATTCTTTTCTAAATCTTTATTTAAAGAATATGGTGATGTTTTTGAAGACAATTTTTTGTGTTTAATTTTACATTATGAGTAACTAATTTTCATCTTAGGGCAAACAATACAGTCGACTTATGATCATTTATTCTTCTATTCAAGATTTCTGTGATTTATTTATACATGTGTTGATTTTACTTTGAGTTAGTGAGTCTCTTATGAATCGAGAGGTAAGTTTGAGATTTAGACTATATAGTAAAATCCGATAAATTAGTATAACGTGTAGAAATGCATATACTAATTATTGGCGTCATAATATGAATTCTTAGAATTCGTGTTTCGTTTAACTAAGGTTGATTCACATAGATATATGAAATTAAATTAGTTAAATGGGTTCAATGAGAACTTACAACAGAAGAATTCGAACGACAGTACATTAGGTTATGAATCTTGAATTAAGAATTATGATGATCAATATATGAAATTGTTATAACCTGATATTTATCCCATATTTGCATCTTCAATCAACCGTTTACAAAATTTTAATATTTTCAAGTAGTTAAAAGTAGTTAAAAAATCACAACTATCATAATTCTTTACTTTTTTCTATCAAATAGGAGTTAAAAAAATAGATTCTTGAAGTATAGTTCTCGTGGGAACGATATCCAGATTTAAAGGTCTACTATACTGTTTGTTACGATATCATACACTTGCTATATAAAAATGCAATAAGTTTTTTACGTCGTTGTCGGAGACTATTTACTTTTGGTCTTAGTTTATTTTATTTTTAACATTTATTTGATTTGTTTATTTTCTTTTTTTACAGAAAAAGGTGTTCGTTGTATGCTCCTACCCAAGACAGCGATCTTGAAACGTTTGACTCGGAAATAGAACGTACTTTCAGATGAAGACGCAAGGAACAAAAACAAAAACAACAACATCAAATGGCTGACCATCAAAGTATTCCTATTCAGCCAACTAGACAAGTGGCGGCAAGAGTAGTTGCGCCACCGGATTAGCAGGATGAGCGAGGAGAAATAAATGAAGGAGACTTGCCATTTTCAACGTTCGTGAAGCCCATAGTCACGCCTATGCGCTTCAGTATTATATATCCAGATTTTGGGGTAAATAATTTTCAGATAAGGGCAAAGTGGATCAATTTGATGAGCAACACTCTCTAATTCTACGGACCACCTCATGAAAATTCGCACACATAAATCTCCAGATTTCTCGGAACTTCCATCATCCGGGGTTAATGAAGACGCTATTAAGTTACGATTATTTCAATATACACTAAGAGATGCTGCATTGGAGTAGGTAGACGCTGAACCTCATGGAAGCATTACCACATGGGAAGAATTGACAAGAAGTTTTTCTGCAACAAATTCTTCCCACCAGCGAAAGTAGCTAAAATCAGATTGAAAATTCAAACTTTCTAACAGAAAG
>CAIGRK010130344.1:0-12064 GCA_903798315.1 Fraxinus greggii
CAATTAAAATTTAAAATATAGTCGTTATTGGATTCCCCTCATCTAATAAAAGTCAACAATAACGGCTAGTTTTTCAATTTTAATCCGATTTTAATCTCTACCGAACACGCCCTAAGGTTTCAACAGTCCAATATCAAACAAAAAAGTCAAATGTAATGCATTTCACGAATATGATTACTTTTTATCCAGACGATTTTAAATATTCACAAGTAGTATCAATTTACTATTCATTTATTTTTATTTATTTATAATTTAAATAATTTTTTTCATAGAAAATACACAATTGACAGACCCCAACAAATGGCTGTTTTCACTTTGAGGCCCCGATATATCGTTTTCTACACTAACCAACCAAGAAAAGAAATAAAAGTTTATAATTAAAAAAAAAAGGGCTAAAACGAGAACGAGAAGATAAAATAAAAATTAGAAATAAAGAAGCGCATCTTCAAAAACCCTAACTTCTCTGGAAAACTCGAAATATCGCGAGAAATATTCAGATCTGCTACTTCCGAACAACTCTCTCATTTCTTCTAAGTAAGTTTTTTCTTTCCCTTTACCTATTTATCAGCGTCTCGCCATATTTGTCTATAATTTATCGTCTGAAAAAAAATCCAAAAGGGAACTAATAAAAATAATATGAAATTCGAAGTTTTTTACGGATGAAAAAAATTCACTTATTCTTCATTTTTTAACTGGATTCTGATTATTAATCAAAGAGCTAAGGAGGAAATATTAATGATTATGATTTTTTGTGGGAAAATAAAAAATCAATAAAGTGTCAGCGTAATTTGATTAATCTTCAAATTTTAGGTGCAAAGGAAGTATCAACTTCTTAGTGACTACAATTTCTTCAGCAACGTTGCTATGTGATGTCGGCTATATGAGATTCATATGAACTGTTGTTGACTGATGATGCTGGAAGACTTATTTTTATTTTTTGAAATAAATTATCGTGATTATTGTAATTGGACAACATTCAGATTTACGAGGAATTAGTTGCCTAAGTTCATTATTTCTTCTTTGATGCTATTATTGTGATTTCCAGTCGAAAATACGCTGGAAGATGTTTTTGATTTTAGAAAAAAATAGATTATTGTAAATGGAAATTAGTACATTTTTGTGGATTTAGCTGTGTAAATGCCTTAATATTATGAATGCAGACTGCCTATTTCCTCATAATCGCAGTTCAGAATGTTAATATTTGTTTCTCTTTAATGATTTTACTACCTAATATCACTCTTCTTGGTAATTCTTTATGGATGATTAAAACCTACTTCTTTTGCTTACTGAATTCTTATGACGATTTACTGTTTTGGATTTTTCGTGTTATTTTAGGTGAAGCACAGTGGTGGACAGCGAGTTACCCCATCATCAGTAAGTTGCCGACTTTTCATATGCAAAATTGAGATTTCATGGCTTGTTATTCTACTAAATTGCCAATTTATATGCATGAAGTATTAATTACAACATATTTAGGATTTCTCGTGCAATTGTAGATGATCATTTTTAAAATCCCCCTCCAAAATATATAAATAAAACCCTCAATCTTCAGAATTACGTTTGAATTAAATATAATAGGTAAAGATGTAGAATTCTATTAACTGCTCGTGATATAGCTCCTACATGAGTGGTAGGGCAAGTCTTTATCATCGCATATATCACATCCTGATCTTTAAAAAGACAAATACAGAATTATGGAAACCCTTTCAAATGCAGTTCTACTTTTTCCTTTACCTTTACTTCATAATAAAATCAAAATTAGGATTTCCTCATGATTAGAACTTCATGAATAAGTTATTTTTTGTTGAAGAGTATGTATATATAGCTAGAAGGAAAGTTTTAACAGGCTGGTATATTTTCCTTCGGGCAGTGGTTCGAGAAAAAGACATTTGTTGGGAATATGCTGACAGGTTGGAAGGAAACAAGGTGAGATGCAAATTCTGTGAGAGAATTCTGAATGGTGGCATTAGTAGATTAAAACATCATTTGTCTAGACTTCCAAGTAAAGGAGTGAATCCTTGCACCAAAGTGAGGGATGATGTAACTGATCGTGTAAGGGTAATTTTAGCAACAAAGGAGGAGGGAAAGGAAACTCCTATTGTCAAAAAGCAAAAGGTAGCAGAAGTTAAATCTCCTGTGGCGTTAAGTATCTCTCCAGCAAAGACCCTCATGGCTGTGGAAGCTGTGCCTGTAATGGGAAATGTCTTTCCATCTATCACATCATTGAGTTCATCCTCGGGAAATGATCAAGAGAACGCAGAGAGAAGTATTGCTCTTTTCTTTTTTGAAAATAAATTGGACTTCAGTGTAGCCCGTTCATTAACTTATCAGCAAATGATTGATGCTGTACGAAAGTGTGGCAGCGGTTTTGTAGGACCATCTGCTGAAACTTTGAAGACTACATGGTTGGGGAGGATCAAATCTGAAATGAGTTTACAGTCAAAAGACATTGAGAAAGAGTGGGCTATGACCGGCTGCACTATTGTTGCAGAAACATGGACAGACAACAAATCAAGAGCTCTGATCAATTTCTTAGTTTCATCACCCTCAAGAACCTTCTTCCACAAATCAGTTGATGCATCTTCTTATTATAAAAATAATAAATGCCTTTCGGATTTATTTGACTCTGTCATTCAAGATTTTGGCTCTGGAAACGTTGTGCAGGTAATTGTGGATACTACTCTAAATTGCTCTGGCATAGCGAACCATATAGTGCAGAATTACGGAACTATTTTTGTGACCCCTTGTGTCTCGCAATGTGTGAATGGGATCTTGGAGGAGTTCAGTAAAGTAGATTGGATTAGTAGGTGTATTCTACAAGCCCAAGCTGTTTCCAAGTACATATACAATAATTCATCAATGCTGGATCTCATGAAAAAGTTCACGGGAGGACAGGAGATCATTAGGAGTGGTATTACAAAGTCTGTTTCCAATTTTCTCTCTTTGCAATCTATGCTGAAGCAGAAATCAAGGTTGAAACATATGTTCAATAACCCAGAATTATCTGCAGATTTGGCTTGTGGAAAGAAACCTCAAACTGTAACTTGTGTTGGGATTATTGATGATAATGAATTTTGGAGAGCAGTAGAAGAGAGTGTTGCTGTTTCTGAGCCATTCTTGAAGGTAATGAGAGAAGTGGCTGGTGGGAAGCCTGCAGTGGGGTTCATTTACGAACTGATGACCAGAGCGAAGGAGTCTATAAGGACATACTACATTATGGATGAGATCAAATGCAAGACATTATTGGACATTGTAGATAAGAAGTGGCAGAACAACCTCCATTCACCTCTTCATTCAGCAGCAGCTTTTCTGAACCCTAGCATCCAGTATAATCCAGAGATAAAATTTCTTGGCACCATTAAAGAAGATTTTTACAGGGTTCTCGAGAAACTTCTTCCAACACCCGAACTAAGACGAGATATAACCAACCAAATTCTTTTGTTCACGAGGGCAAGTGGAATGTTTGGTTGTAATCTAGCAAAGGAGGCAATTGAATCCGTTTCACCTGGTAAGTTTGCATTCTATCTTTGTTATTTGGCTCTATGCAATATGCTGCAAGGCAAACTTTTCAGATATTTCTATTGTTGCTGTTAGTGGCTTGATGTGGCCATGCAGCAATGTCATATCATGAATGTGCTAAAATTTGTCAACTCGTCAAAGATGCCTGCTAGATGTACCCATCTAAAACTCAGAAAGTATAGCAAAAGTTTTCAAAATGCTAAGAACGTTTGTGATTTGAGAATTAGTCTTCTGGAAATTTTCCGCCTTGGAAGTATTTTTACACTGTAGATTTCCCTTGTTACAAATATATTAAAAATTAGGCAAGAAGCTACATTTGTGCTGAATTTTATGACTCTTCAATTGCTTAGTTTTCGAGAAAGATCACTAGCACAACTCTATATAGCTCATTTTGATATTTGGAGTACGAGACATATACTCCCAAGACAAGACTTAACTGGTAGATATGACGCTGCATTGGTTGATTCATAGCCTAGTACACTTGTAAGAACAAATTCTTCTATTTGATCAAAATGCAGCATGTAAGCTTGAGATAAAAATTCAAATATGAAGCTATAGAAAATCTCTTGGGATCCTTGCTTGACATCATCAAACTTTCTATATTCTCTCATCTTCTTATGCCAGTACCTGAGCCTCCTTTTCAGGACTGCTCTGGCCGATGTACCTGGTTTGTGCAGACATGTTGGGTTGGCAGAACCGAAAAGTTTCAGCTCGCATAACTTCTATATTTTCGTTTATGTAATAAATTTACTGTAACAGCTATTAATCAACTTGAAATATGTATTAAGCACTTATTGCAACGTATGTTTCCAGTTTTCCTGCCCATTTATCGTTCCTTGCATGATTTAGGATTATGAGAAATTGTTGGTGTGAGTAAACATTCTGGTTTAGTTCTGTTTATAATGTGTGGAATATGCAATACAGGCATTTGGTGGGAACAATACGGGGATGCAGCTCCCATTTTGCAACAAGCTGCAATCCGAATACTAAGCCAGGTCTGCAGCACTTCAACCTTGGAGAGGCAGTGGAGCACATATCAGCAAATTCACTCGGAGAAGCGAAACAAGATCGATAAAGAAACTCTAAATGACCTACTTTACGTAAATTATAACCTCAAGTTTTCAAAACCTTTGAAATCAAGGTCTTCAGAAACAGATCCTCTTCAATTGGATGACATTGACATGACTTCGGATTGGGTGGAGGAGGCTGAGAATCAAAGCCCGGTTCAGTGGCTCGACCGTTTTGGTTCGACCCTGGATGGGGGAGATCTGAATACAAGGCAATTTGGTGCCTCTATATTTGGTGCAAGTGACCCTATATTTGGCCTTTAACGTAGCAACCCGTGAGGCTGTAGTTTAATCTGTAAAATAGGATTTCTGGTCGTAAAAGATCCAGCAGTGGTGTACATAAGTTTGTATCTTGTATGATTCCCATTGACAGTAGGATGAAGTTAGACCGAGAGAAACGGGTGCCTATTATTGGATTCAGCCGACTGATTAGTACCCATTTTGGGAGTCTACCATGGTCAAGATTGTGTTGTTTGTTGAAAATATGCTTTTACCCGAAAATCCAACATTTTTACATATTTTTTAATTATACATTTTTCGAAAAAATCATCATTTCAAAATACATTTTCCCAAAAAATTGAGCTCAAACAATAGCACAACTAGCACAATGGGCATATTTTCATTCCGTATATATTAGCGTGTCTATCTAGGAGCGATACTCAACAAATAATATTCAATTTTTTTACCGTTATAATTTGAAAACAAGCCGCACTTAATGACTAAAATTTGCAAAATTATCTATATTCCCTGATGACATTTAGCTCATGTTTGTTTCTGATTAAAAACTAATTTTAATTTCAAGTTAAAGTCAACAATTAATTTAAACTACACATTTCATGTGGTTCACAATTTTTCAACCATACATTTCATCATTTTTATTAAAATCTACTAAAAATCTGATTTTAATCTGCAACAAACAGGGGCTTAATTCAGTTTGTTTGAAAGAAGGATATTTATGGTAATTTACCAAATGAGCTAGTTAGTAATTATTGTTAGAGAAGGTGTCCACTAATTTCCAACTGTCCAAATTTTGGTTAAAATCGTGCGAGAATTACCCCGAGACAAGGGCTCAGTATTATGGGCGTGTTCGGAAGGGATTAAAATCGGATTAAAATTGAAAAACTAGTCGTTATTGTTGACTTTTATGAGATGAGGAGAATCCACAACGGTCATATTTTCAATTTTAATTGGTTTTTAATCTGTACCGAACTAGCCACCTGTCAAATTATTTTGAAATAAACAAATTCTTATTAGACTAGTTTATCTTTCAATTAGACATGTCCCGTGTATATATTATCATTTAATATTCAAATAATCGTCTTCTATTAGCTCAAGATATGGGTACTATAAATTTAAAACAACAATGATATAAGCATGGATGTCGTAGTTACGAAAGATTGCGTACTCCTATGGAATTTATCCAAATAAATTGGAGAGAGTTGGAAAAATGACTATAAGTCAGGGACTAATGGTGAGATTATTGTTCTTAAGATACAGTGTTAGGACAAAATATTTTTAAAGAGCAAATTTTGGGGGCCTTTTTTACTTTTCCCGCTCAAAGTACATGCGTTTACCTATGGCGCATATTAGCATCGACCCTCTCCGGTCAATTATACTAAGATCTCCTTTTTCATTGCCGCTTTGCCACTTGAAAAACTGAGATCCATCTTCCAGGCGCATGTTATCCGTACCGCCATAAATCAGACCTCGGCTCAAATTAGCACGTTCGCCGCCGCAGCAGGGGAAATAATAAATAGATGCTGGAACATCACAATTCACATCCGAGGTGCAAGTTAGTCTCCACCGCCGCAGACGGCTGCAATTTCTCCCCACCAATGGCGGCGAATCAACCGCTAGACTTCACAAAAACCCAACGTGTAGTCCTTTTGATAGATCTACACCCACTCCTCACTCTTCATAACCCTAAACCCTACCTCACCACCGTCCTCTCCGCCGCCTCCAGCTTCCTCCATTTCCCGCCGCTCTCCGCCTCCCTTTTTGCATACAAGCTATTCTTCTCCTCCCTCTCCCCGCTCCGTTCCACCTCCACCATCCCCAGCCACCTCCACACGCCGTCCCTCTCCTTCAATCTCCCTTCCCATACCCTTGCCTCTCTTTCCAGCGCACTCTGTTCCTTCCCTATCCTAACCCATCTCCCGAATCCCCCAGGCGCACGTGCTTCGCTTATTGCCAGCTCACTCCTTCAGCTTATCCACGACTACGCCTGGGAGTCTGAGAATGAGAATTTGTTAAGTAAGGATTGTTTTAATGATTTTAATCTTTGTAGAGTTCCTTCCAATCTGGTTCTGTTGTTTTCGCCTGTGTGTAGATCCATTAATAATTTGTTTGAGTTCATGGATTTGCGCGATTTAGATGGGTTTTCGGTGAAATTTGAAGAGATATTTTGTGGTGTGAGGGAGGCTTTTATCACTAGGGATATTCATTTTAGTTGGATTAATGTTAAAAGTGATGAGCAACAATTAGATGCAATTGATGAGAAGGAAGTGGATATAAATGAATGTGGAGTGGAGTTAGCAATGATTGAGGAGGAGAATAGGAAAATGGGTTGGGGGTTTTGCTCGAGTGATCTGATTGTTTTTGGTTCATCTTTATTGCCTTTCGGGTTGATATATCCAAAAATTGGGCTTTCATTTGATTTTATGGAATTTAGTGGTATGTGCAAGGGAAAAAGAAGTGGGCAATTGAGTCTCGAGATTTTGGATGTAAATGGGAAGCCTCTGAAATGCAAGTGCCTTGATCTTGAGTTGGTAAAGTTGAAGTCTTTTCTGGGTACCATTAGATCTGACGATATTTTTAGTATTTTGGAGCAGGGTGACCAATTTAATCAAGATGCAGTTTGGGGCAAATTTGAAGATGAATGTATAAAACTACAGGTTAAGGCAGTACAAAGGTGTATTGACAGTGTGGAGATTGGAGGGCGCTTATCCGATTATGTTATAGTACGTGAGTGCTCCAGAGAAACACAAAAATGCAAAAAGCAGAGCAATGATGATAATTTTGCTGATAGGGTTCTTGAAATGCTACATGGTGAAATTGGCGGAAACACTAGTAAAAATCAGATGCCCATCTGGCAAATGATTCTGAGTTTTCTCCACAGGGAAGGTTATTGGGCTATTGTCTCCCTTTCAAATAACAATGGAGATTCATCTGTGGGTATTCTCAAGCCTTTTACAGCTCATTTGGCTATCCTCGCTATCATAGACGACAATCATACTAAAATTAATGATTTAAGTCTATCCAATTTTGGCAAGGTTGATGATGAGGTTCGTGATACTTGCACTGCAGATATGAATGACTCAAATGGGTGCATTGGCTCACAAACTGATACTTCAACTTCTGGAAATTGTAAACCATCAGGAGACAGGAAAAGGAAAAAGGGCAAAAAGCATTTACATCAGGATACAACGTGGGGTTCCTTTTGCCATGCAGTCCTTGAGGGTTCTCAATTTGATTTATTGGAGGTTTTCATTTCGGGACAGTTTGAAAAGACAAAGAAGCTAAAGTTCTTGAAATGCTGGATGAAGCAAATCTGTAAAGTTAGTCCAAATCACGTTACAACGTTGAACGGATCCAAGTCCATGGAGGAACTTTCCACATGTCACGGCCTGTCTTCTGAATTATCTCGAGTGGAAGAGAGAGTCATTCCTCTTTCAAACTCAGAGATTTCAGAAACCTTCTTCAATAATCTTCCAAAGAGAATTCAACATAGTCTGGAATCTGGTATGGACTTGCATAATCTAGCAGAGCGAGTTGTCAAGTGTTGTATTCATTTCTTAGATGGAAAGTGTGAGATTGACAATGACATAAAAGATCAACCCCTTCAGAAAGATTCAAATGATTCTTGTGATGAAACAGTTGGTGCCAGGCTAATGAAACTTGTACTAAAGGAACCCAAGGAAATGAAGAAGATACACCAGGATCATGATCCATCTTCCAAAGCATCCGATCAACATTCAACATCAGCAAATATAGCCAGAGAGTATCCGTTCTTTTCATTATATTATATGGTCTTTGATCGTTATGTGAATCAGACAAGACTCTATAGTTGCCTAAAATAACTTTATTACAGACATTTTCCTTGATTTGCACAAGATATGAATTTCAGATTTTACTTCGGATGGAAATTCTGCGATCAGACGTTTCTGTGACTATGGAGCAAGCTAGTAAACAAAAGCTGGTAAAGCAGATCTGCTCCCTTTTAGAAATTATCCAGTACCTCATGGAAGGAGGCATTCATGGTCATGTTAGCCTATATGATTATGTTGAAAGGACCATCAAAGCAAGGTAAGAGCTTCGCATATGTTATAACTGACCATTTTTTTGACAACGTTATAATTGGCTTTTGATTTCATTAATCTTACGCTTTTCTTTTTATCAAACCTACTCTGTTATTGTTTCTCCTGTACTGTTATAATTTTTAGATTGATAGTCAACTATCATTTATGTATTTTACTAAACAATCTTTTTGACTAAGACACCAATATATTTACATAACTTAACCAAGCAACCTTGGCACACAGTACCCATGGGCATGATTTCGAGTACTGGTTTAAGATGTAAGTATTAAATTTCACAATAGCCCACAAAGAAGAAGATTAGGTGAAAATATTATTTGTTCAATACTGTAAAAAAAGTACGCAAGAGAAAAAATCTGGAGTAAGCATTGCACAGATGGCTTAAGGGGTTATTAGATGACCTGGTGAAAAGGCCTACAATTCAATATGATGGTTAAGCATTATTGCATTAGCACAAGTTAAATGGGTTTTCTACCTTGACATAGTGAAACTAATATACAGAAGTTATTGGTGGTTAGCATTTTTTATTCTGTTTAACTTGTAACAGCAATCTCAAAATTTGCACAATACAGGATATAGACAACTTTTGTGTCATAACTATTTAAAACAATAAGAATACATTCCTTTTTAATTAAGTAATAATTTTATTTATTACAAAAAACATTTTTTAAAGTATCGGCTTAAAAGGCATTAAAATGTCATTACCTGAATTACACCAAAGTTGGTCATCCTAAAGATATATTGTACATGACCCAAAGGAAAGAAAACCAAAAGAAAGCCTCTTTTATGTTATATATATATATATATATATAATGTTGTAGGATTATAATAATTCACTTGACCTAGCTTATTTTTTTCAAGTTAACAAGCTTGTTGTTCAGATTTTATTTTTCCATCCACATACTAGAAAAATGTCCAAGCTTTTAATATTTGGGAAGAAAGGAAGCAATCTAGTTTTTACGTGTCCTCTATTATTGTTCTTCACAAATCAAGAAATAGATAAGTTGCCAAATGACCTTATTTTCAGGTATATTATCACTTTAGAAGATGTCGTAAACAAAATCTACACTAAAATGGATCTGCTGCCATTTGGTGATGAGGATGAAGTTCCGTCTCTTTTATTCAATAGTGAGGACAGTAATCAACCTTGGAGAGAGAAACATGAAAGGTATGAGAAAGCTGAGACCAACAGCAATCACCAATCTGTCTCAGCAGAAGACGAGTCTTTGCAGCTGCCCAATAATGTAAACGAGAGTATCAAAGTGAGTACAAAAGAGGAACGTGACCACTTGTTTAATGAAGCTCGTGAAAGGAGAGAGAGGGCTCGAAGATTTGTATCTTTCACTAGCTGGATGCCAGATTTACAAAGAGTATGGGCCCCAAAGCAAACAAAGGCAGCAAAAGCAAAACCAGATTCTCTTCCAAAGAAATCAAAAAGAAAGGATAGACAAAAAACTACTTACAGCGTTGTCCACGAGACCCCAATGACAGGAAACATGGGAGACAAAGATCTCAAAGGTCACGGGAGCTCTTCTCATTCTGTTTCTAAAGCTTTGTTCCAAGATGACTGATGAAAAGTCCAGAAGATAGCTTGCACATGCATTAATAGTTCTTGTATTGCATTAATAGAAAGCAGAATCAGAAAGGAGTCAGACATCAAGCATTTAATTCCATATACTTCAACTGTAAAATCTCGTTTGTAGCCGCCTCTTGATGACTATGTAAAATTGCATATGCTGTACTTATTTCTAACTTATTATAAAATATAAGTGTCGAACCACGTAGCCTCTGTACTGTGTACGGTGTTCCTGTTCATTCTCGGAAACTTCAAATTTTCCTAGAAAAACTTGTAAGCTTATGGCAAGAAGCACCCTATGTTATGTACAGCTTTTACTTTCTTAGTGATGCTGTAGAACGAGCAGAAAATTGCTTATTTGAATAAAATGGCGGGAGACCATATATTTCACTATCATGTTAAAATTATTGTCTTTTGAGATTGTGAAAGCTAAACATGTGAAAATAAGTCGCATTTTTTAATAATTGAACCTTTTTTCTCCACGTTGTCGGGTAAGTCTCCAATTTCAACATGGACGCAAACAATTTGGTTTTACAATAGGTTTTATTATCATAGGTTGCACAACCGATGAAACCTATGCAAAAACCAAAATCCTTTTTCCCTCCATTTCTCAACCGCCTTTCAAAAAATGCAATCCGCCCAATATAGAACCGAGGATTCTTTAACCTCGTATTAGACAATGACTGGTGTTAAGACCCTCAAAATAATCCATTCCAAGATTATCTCCGACCCTATTTTATACTCGAATACGTCCCTCGCCATCAAATTAATGAGAGCTTATGCTGCGTGTGGCAAACCCAATCGCTCGTAATGCATTCGACGAAATTCTTGAGAGAAATAATGTTATTTTTAACGTAATGATAAGATGTTATGTGAATAATCAGTTTTATAAAGATGCAGTTTTTATGTATAAGAGTATGCTATCGCGTGGAGTGGCACCGGATCATTATACATTGCCTTGTGTTTTGAAAGCTTGTTCTGCATCGAATAATTTAAGGGTCGGGGTGCAAATTCATTGCCCAGCTATGAAAATGGGTCTGGACTTGACTCTATTTACGAGCAATTGTCTGACTACAATGTATGGGAAATGCGGGTTTTTGCTCGAGGCAAAACGGGTTCTTGAAGAAATGCCTTATAGGGACATTGTTTCTTGGAATTCTATGGTGGCAGGGTATGCGCAGAATGGAAGGTTTGATGATGCGTTAGAGGTTTGTAAAGAAATGGGGCCGTTAAGGCGTAAAACCTGATTCTGGAACAACGGCTAGCATCTCTCCAGCTGTAACAAATACTTGTAAAGAAAATGTTGTGTTTGTGAAGGAACTGTTCATGATCATGGCTCGAGAGGAATTGGTTTCATGGAACCTAATGATGGCAGCGTATAGCAATAATTGTAGCGACCGAAAATATTTCAAGTAATATAAAGTTACGTTTTCTTAAAGACGTGTCGCTAAATTTTAACCCCCGAATTTTTAATCGAATGTGTGTTCTTCTAGCCGTTGTGAAAATCGATTTAAATTATTTCGAGTCGAGTCCAAATTCGAATATATATTAAATTATCAAACTTATTTATCAATCTTACCCTAATT
>CAIGRK010130377.1:0-11865 GCA_903798315.1 Fraxinus greggii
GATAAGTTGTTACTAAAGTCATCATTGGATCTTTAACAAGTGTTAGATGAGACTAGGATTAATAGGTGCAGATATAAAACTGATTCTTGTAATAGTTTGCGAATTCTAATCCTTTTTACAATAGTGATAATATAGGTGGGTTCTTGTTAAGAGACATTTTACAATTTTTTTACAATAGTTTGCAATCTTGAGACGAAAATCTGGTCCAAGTTTGTGTAAAATAACTAACAATCATTCCACGCTATTAGATAGCCAACTAAACTAAAACACGTGCATTGCACATGCATCGACTAGTTGATTAAACAAAACTTGCTACTTTTGACAACAAAACAAGCAAAACATATTTTTCGCTGGAATTATTCTTATCAACTTATGGTCCAAAATGAATGGACAATACCATTTACAGCACGCATAAACTTTCTAATAATATTGCAGTCAAATCAAAAATAGAAAATCGATGGCTTACTAACCTTAACATAGACAAGTACATTAGAAATAGAAAATCGATGACTTACTAACACGTAGAAGTTAGACGGAGATGAAATGAAGCAGAGTGACTGAATGAAAATATTTCTATGACGGATTTCGACCCATACACTAGTGCTAATAAGACCAAGTGGACGTCCGACTCCTAAGATACAACGCTCATTTTAAAATTAATATAGAATACTATCGATTTTGTCGGACTAACCAAAACAAGACCGTACTATTCTAGAACAAAAAACCATCGAATACTAATATCAAATACAAATATAAAAAATAATTTGGAGAAGGAAAGAATTAAAAATCAATTAATTTGGAGTAAAGAAAATGGAATTAGGAGAATTCTATTTAAAGATTTTCATGCATATATTAGAACAGTCGGATCTTTTGACACAAATTAATTTTAACCATTAGATGGGTCACACCCTTTTCTAAACAACATAATTTTGATATACATCTTTTGCATTTGAAGAGTCGTGTCTACTAATTACAAACACCTTAAGCTTTTCCAATTCATACATTTAGTCTATATATTTAACCATTAGTTCCGACAATAATATATAACGTTTTCTATAATGAACGCTACTGAGATTGCGGTCTTAAGTGGCATTTAAGCAATAAATTTTTGTTTAGCATTGAAATAATAATAATAATAATAATAATAATAATAATAATAAGACACCACTCTCATAATAACTTTTATACGTTGAGAGTTAGACACGATAAAATAAGAACTCATAATCCATTGCCTCTATTAATCCTTTTCTGTCTAGCATATCAAAGACAATAATTTTCCCATGTAATTATCAAGATAAACGAGAATTACAAATTGAAGAAACGGGATAGCTGCTTCAATATACCAGTAAACCACGTTGTTTAATTTAAAATACATTCTCTCTCAATGTATAATTTTATGTTCACGTATGAAAAACCTTTTGATTGTAGTGGCTAAAAAAAAATTTTAA
Source organism: Fraxinus greggii (assembly GCA_903798315.1). Taxonomy (NCBI): domain Eukaryota; kingdom Viridiplantae; phylum Streptophyta; class Magnoliopsida; order Lamiales; family Oleaceae; genus Fraxinus; species Fraxinus greggii. The sequence goes on from CAIGRK010130377.1 coordinate 1,449, forward strand.
AAAAAAAATCTCAAATTCAATCTCATTTTAAAAGAGGTTATAAAATTTGATAAAAATAAAAAAATAGAATGACCATATTTTTGGAGGTAAGGGACAGAAAAACACACAGCAGAGTCCAAACTAAAAAGTCACGCCAACAACAAAACAATTAATCTTAAGGCTTATGCTTCCTGCATATATTGACATCCTCATTCTGTATCAGTAAATATCAACAAATTATATCAAGAAATTCTCTCCGACTGCATTTTTAATGGGAAAATTGTAATGCGTCAGATTGGGCGACTGTAAATATGAATGTAGTACAAAATTGATAATATTCTTCTTTGCTCTATCAACGCCAACTGCGCCACCTCAAGGAGAAAACTTTGGCTAGTTTTAAAGTGAACCCTTTGACCCCAATTTTTGCTGGCTGATTAGCTAGCAGCACAGGAAATTACAACAGCAAAGGTCCAAGGTTTTGACGTTGCTACAACGATCATCTCATCATCACCAATATAATCTAACATTATCATCTCGAAAGCACAGAACCCCAGTCCCACCATCTCTCCGGAAACTGCAGAACTAATCTTTATTACAACCCTTAAAAGTAATTCTCAAATGGCAAACATATAATGAGAACAATGAATTTGATACTTGTCAAAAACTCGCAGAAACATATATTGTTGTTGGAGCGAGTACTAACATTTTAATACTTGGCTTATAAGTTTCAAATAATTTAAAACTCAAACATGAGAACTGTACATCATACCTGTTTGCTTAAGATCTGGGTGATTGATGCTCTCCGCTAAAAGATTTGAGACTCTCAATTAGGTTGGCCTTCAGTAACTCCGGAATTTTTGAAATAAACTTTGGCTTCGCACTTGAAATCAAAAACCTCCTGCAGTCGCACCATGTACATGAATTGGAATGTCCCAGTTGAATAGTAGGGGAAAGAGAATAAAAAGATATACTGGAAAATACACGTGTAATTCGCTCAATCATGAACTACTGCAACCAAATTAATTTTATCGAAGAATACGACATCAGGCAATAACAGTATGAAACTACATCACCATTGGTATCCGGGGTGACAAACTACATGTCTAAAGTGATATAAAAGGTAATTCAAACTGCAAAATGTTAATGGCTGAATCAACAATTATCTTCTGTCCTTTTTATCACTATGATAAATAATTATTACCTTCACCATGATAAATGACACAATCAGATTGGTGATGTGTTCAAAAAAGCTAAACATGGAACAAATACAGGTACGTCGTGAATTGAACGTGACAACAATCTTTCAAAAATACAAGCACGGCATCTTGGAAAAAAATACACGTGTAATTCGTTCTTAAAATTTATGAATAATGGCATGTACCAGATTGGAAAAGGGTCCATAAATGAAACAAGCAAGAAAGTTAAAATGAAATTTGGATGACTTCTGAAGTTGATGAAGCATTAAAAGGGAAAATGATAACTCCAAGAGTCGATGAGAAATTATAAGAAGATTTTAATTGATCAAATTTGTTCAAAGTGAATCTACGTTTCTTAAAAGCACAATGATTTTGACTTTATGACCTTCTAGTACAGCTCCATACACTTCTAGGATAAAAGGGGAACATTTTGAGTGATTTTTTTTACATAATGATGAGCAGAATAGCATTAAGAACTAAAATGAACAATGCAATAGCAACAATTGCAACAATATTTACTTCCAATCTCCTTGTCTTTATTATTTTGCAATTCACTATGGATTTAATCTCATAAAGACAGGTAAATCTTTTGCATGTAAATACAATAAATGAACCTCATAACGAACTAATCGACGCAATATCGAGAATATCAATATCATTCAAGCATTAACACAAAGGGAAAATGATAACTCTTTAAGTAATTGAGAAGCTATAAGAAATTTCTAAATTGATCAAACCTGTTCAAATTGAAGCTAAGTTTCTCAAAGTTCCAATATGTGGACTACATGGGCTTCTTGAATGGCTTTATCATCCTCCATGCATCAAGGGGAAAATTTGAACAAAATATTTCACGTAATGATAAGTGGAAAAGGAGTAGAAATTGTTGACCTCGAAATCAAGCGAGACACGTAACCAATAGATTCCGGCTCTACTTTCATCCACCCATAACTTTCGTGCACACATGGACAAAGCGTTAGATGCACGTGGCCGTATCTCCAACTGTGGATGAGGCGGCCCCGAACACTTCGGCAATCAAGTCAATCAATGGTGGAAGATATTTTTGAGTGTAGGAGTGACAATGGACGCGAGTAACAGATCTGAGTTGAAAAGCGAATACCAAGCACTATAGTGTAGAAATGTATAATTGCATTACCTCTGTAAGATACTGAGTGTAGGCTTTTATACTAAAAGCGATGTCCATTGTATGCCTGACACGTGGCCTCATCTCAACAGCTCATGGGTCAGGCTCAACAAGCGTCAATCCCAGTAGCCCTAGGCATGTGGTCAACGACCTGAAAAGTAGCCATCCTACGTCATAGGCCTGTCATCTAAAAAGTAGAATGTAAAGTCAACTAAAAGCTCTTATTATAGAGCTGCCAAATCTATCAGTCGCACTAAATATCTTCGTATGGAAGATCTCTTGACTGAAGTTACATTTTTTGAAGCTGCCAGTGAGCAAAGGTTTGCCACTTCGAAAATACTCCGCAACGTGTGATGCCTCACCTCGGACATGACACTTCGAATGAGGTGGTGTCGCTTCGAAGAAGACACCTAAATCACCTTGCCCTTCAGTCTGATTGCTTCGGCCTAAGCTTAGGAAGGCGAGGTAACGTAGGATGCGAACCTTGCGTGACTTCTTTCCTTTTAGCTGACGGCCACATGGCATGCCTCGTTGAGCAAAGCATAATAAGAACTACAATGAATAGTACAATGTCAATAAATGCAAGAATCTTTTCTTCCATAATCTCGTTGGTACTTTGCAATATATTCAATGAATGAATTACTCTCGACTCTCGATGATCTAATATTGAAAGGTAAAATTTAAACGAAAATACATGGTTCACGTGGCATCAGAGCAACGAAAAGATTTTAACTTCAATGAGATGGTTAACAACTTGATATTGATAAAATTTGTTAGAAGTGCAACTACGTTTCTTAAAGTAGGGTGATTTTGACTCATGGGCTTGTAAGACTTCTACTCGTTTCATTGGATCAAGATGAAACATTTTGACTTGACTGTGGTTGTTTTTATGTAAATGAAGTAGAAACAATAATAGAAATGCATTAGCTTGAAATTAAAAAATATTCACTTTCATAGTCTTATAACAATTTTCTACATCACAATAACTCGGGATTTAATCTCATATGGATGATTGGTCTCTACATTCCAAAAATGAATTGCTTCTTGATGATAGCAAAATGGGATCAATATCATATACAAAGCTAACAAATCAATTCATCATCAAGAATAGTATAACGAAGTTAGTTTTTATATCCATACCAAATCCAAACATGGAGAGCTGACATGATCCAACGGAATTTTCTATGCCACGACTCTGCAGGTTCTTGACTATCAAGACACGTGATTCTAGGAGTAATTAATGCATTGTCGTGCCACTCAACATGAATGTCTAAATTTCAACCGCTTAAACGTGGGGTATAAAGGTTTTGTTATGCCTTCTCTTTCCATTGGCATCTAATAGAATTCTTGAGTTTTCCTCGCAATTGTATAATTGTGTCGAGTTTTTTTATTTGCCTAAAGCATAGCTGACGACTTATAGTTCAAATCTTCACAACATCTTTGAGACCGCTAGTCATCAAAGCAATCAATAAGGGAAATGCCCCATGGAGCATCCTCCTCTTCCACCATGATCTTTCTCATAGCGCCCATGTTGGGTTTCAGTTTACTTGTCAAGAATGAAGAGAGAGAAGGATAAGGACATCATACCAACTTTTTCCACTTGTAGAAACTATGATTCCTCCACTATGGGAAGAGTAAACAACATGGTATATGGACTTGCTCCATGAGATTATTCAACGCTAAGATGCTATTGAAATGTTGCAATATAACCCTCACTAGTTAATGTCAAATGCTTGGAGATTTTCTCGTCTCATTTGAGGACATAAAGCCACATTTGAGGTCCAGTTGACGGATCTATTGGGCTTACTCCTTGATGGAGAATGGCTATAAATAATCAAATTTGTTTGAAGTTAATCTATGTTTCTAAAAAGTTAGATAATTTGACTTTATAGATTCTCAAATGGCTTGCACATTTGTTACGAATAAAGAGAGAAAATTTTGACCAATTCTCTTTGCAAAAATGTTAAGCAGAGAAAGGCAGAGACTATAATGGAAAGTACATTACCAATATATGCAAGAAACTTACATCCTACAACCACTTAGTTCTTTTTAACTTCGTACTAGTTCGGGATTTAATACCAATATGCCATATACATGACGATTCTTTCATCCCTAAACCTAATGAATAAATTTCCTTTTGATGATCTTGAATTTAGCTTTGACCCTCTAGAGACCTTCAATTCCCCACCCCAGAAAGGGGTCATTCCACTACTCCCACCAATTTCCTAAAGAAGCCTCATCTCCAACCCCCTCCCAAATTCCCCACAAGCAGCATGCCCAATTTTCCAACTTCCTCGTCTCTCTCGTTTCCCCCTATTTGTCAGCTATCTCCTCATCTCCTTTCCTATGTCAATCTTTGACTTTCTTGTAACAATTGCTTTAGAGTGGTTAAAAATGGCAAGGCAATCTTCACTTATGTTCTTCCTTCATATTAGGCTTTTCGGTATCACTTAGTGGGAAGTTAGTCTAGGTTTCTCCAAGATTCTTCCTTTCGATCGTGTGAAGTTTCTTATTAAGTTCTTTGCTAACTTTATCCATTTCTTTTTCAATGCGAAATTTAGAAGCAGTGGCGCTGCAGTAGTCTAACTATCCTAGGCTATTGTGTCCGCTTTTTAATTGAAGAATGCGATGCAAATCCCTTACCGCCGTAGTCCAGCTATCCTTGGCTATCGTGTCCAATGAATCCTGTGATTTTGAGACCACTAGGATTGCGAATAGTTTGTTAGCAATATATTACTAGTCCGTGCCAATCGAAAACCAGAACAATTATACTAAGGCGCAATACATCAAATACCACTTTGCACAAAAATGAACAAACTCCAAAGATACAGTGTCAGAAATGCAAAAACTTACTTCTTCTCATGGTCATTTAATGTCCCACTGCCAGCTTCTTGTGCACACAACTTTTTGCTCAAATGCATGAATTTATAAACTTCATCAGACCAACCACATGATCGCAGAGATAAGGAAGCTTCTTTCCCAATTCTGAAAGATACCAAAAGTAATAATTAGTTACCATTTTGTTAAAGCAAAAAATGAGCGATGTCCATTTGAAATATTATCAGTACTTGTAGCAAGAAGCAAAGCATTCCACAATCAAGCCACAAAATAAATCTGTAAAATCACCTCCTTCACTTTTTATCGGAATAGAGAAACTTTTTCAAACTATACAGCCATACATATGCTAACTTCCAATAAGAGTTGAAATAAGACAAGGATGAATTTCACACCAGACCTAGCCTACAGTTGAAGGTTGGGGATCCAGGTGCTACATTACACAAAGGCTGGGTCAGCAGTGTAATTTTCCCAATGAAAATAGAGAGGAATTTTTCGGAAGAAACAAACTTATCTCAGGAATAAACTCATGTCAAAGCTTCGATAAAAGAATCATGGCCACAAGAAGAGAATATAAAAGAAAGGATTCCGCGTCTCACAAGATTATAAGAGATAATATTGTTCACTACAAACAAATGATTAATTATGACGAGAGAGAAAAAAATCTATAACAAAAGGTAGTTGGTATTGGAAGGAAAGAAGTAATTTACTATTCAACAATGAATGCAAAACAAATCTTAAAAAGTCGCCAGGCCTAGGATAACTGTTTCACTCTGCACCTCTAGATCAGCTAGTCAAAATAAAGTAATACAAACAGGTAATAGTAGAATTAGCTTGCTGGCTAAAGCAACATTCATTTTTAGATATATAAAAAAGATAATTACTCCTCTTTGGCCCACTACTATAACTACTTATACAACATATGCAATATTAAATGATTTCTGGAGTAAAAGAAGTTAAAAATATGTCCAAAATTCAATCTTTCCCTCGATGACATCCAAAAACATGCATATGAGGGGAAAGAAATTAAAAGCTTCATAGACAGCAGTAACATACAATTCCTTTAATGCTTCCACTTCTGCACATGATTTAGCATCTTTGGCCAACAAAATGCACAGATCACTCTGCTTTTTCCGCTTCAATCTAGAGTTGTTAGAGGCATTTCTGCTACAACCACTCTGCAAATCCTGGCAATCCAGAGTTCTTGCTGATGCCAGTGCGGTTTTTGTGCCATTGACTCCACATAGACTTCCATCTAAGGTATCATGTTCCACACTCCTAATAATTCCATTACTGCTTGCCATGGGAGAGGATCCATTCTTATCAATGTGAACCGATGCTATTGACTTTATTTTGCTTACACCATTCCTCTCAGTTAAGGACACCACCTTTTTATCTTTTTCCATCAAAGTAAATGATGGTGAAGCATTGCAAGTTTTTCCATTGGATTCTCTCTTATGAACAACAATTTTCATATTCCCCTTGGCAGGGAGCATTTTGATACTCGATTTCTCAAAGGCACTAAACTTCCTTTCTGGACTAGAATGCCCTTTATCGACCTCAAATGAGATTAAGTTATTTGTCATGGAATTGTGGTTGTAATCTTGTTTCATAATCAGTGGCGTCACTGAACAACCTGACTTTTGGATTATGGATGTGTCATGGCCATTGGTCTCAATGGATTTGGTAGAAGTATTTGCCTCGATATGGCAGTGAGAGAACTGTTTTGTACCCGCTGGTTTCTCTAAATAACCAGACTTCTGGTTCAGGGTAGTTTTACTGCCATTGGACTCGTGGGGAATTAATCCATTGGCTACCAAATCATTGTTGGCAGATCGTGGCCTCTGTTTTGTACGAGAGAAGAAAAGGATATAGACCTTTTCTGATAAAACCTCCCTCAACGTAGAGAGTGAGACACAAGAATCATTGCAGCAGTACCAATGGCCCAATGCATCCTGAAAGGCAGTAAACTGAAATCAGCACATGACAGTATAGCTATTTGATGCAAACTAACATGAAAAAATACACAATTTAACATAGATGAGTTGGACAAGACCTTTATATATGCATAATAGTGCCCAGAGTTGGGTGAAAAGCCTGAATGTACAATGGTCCCAAAAAGATTGTACTCCGGGTGTGGATCCTGCAACATCCAATTAAATATAAAAGCCAGACCACATGTAGAATTTCACTTAACAGTCATATTATCATGCATGATATGATAAGGAATGCAATCCAATCCAGATTGAATTTTTTAACATCGCTATTAACCATATCTTGCTTCAATTTTCAATGAATTGCAGTGTAAAGTATCTGACAACCAGTACAACTGCATTCCAAATTTCCAAACAAGATATAATTCTAGATCGATGAATATGGCACATGAAATTCAAATACACCTAGCTGCAGCAACATAAAGGATGGTTAGAATACACAACTCCTGGATGGTTTAACAATGTAAATTCAACAGAAATATGAAGAGCAGATTGCAGACTGAATGTAGTTTTTATAATAATTTACTCTGATTCAAAAAATTCATTTTTTCTTCACTAGGCTTGCCCAGAAAATTAAAAGGGTAAAACACAATAAAAATTACAAAATAACAGGACAAGGATGTGAAGAAAACCGGTTTGAAAAAAACTACTTTGAGAGCCATTGGGAAGAACTTGTACAGGTACATGCAAGAAACCACAATATTTTAACATACACCAGGACTATCAGAGTTGATGCAAGCAGAAAGCCGACTACAGAGTTTAAGGAAAATCCCAAGGTCTTTAATAGATCAGAATGAGGTATAGAAGGAGAGAGCCATATCTGGAGATTGGGAGGGGCTTGGACATGACGATGAGAGATACAATTAGGTGGGAGTAGAATGACCATGTGGATGAGGGTACAGAGAAGGGGTGAAAGTCGTAGGGATAATAATAAGAAGTACAATCAGGAGGAAGATTTCTAGCATATTTGTCTCTTTCTAAATGAGTATGTGTTTATCTATGTTTCTCTTGGGGATAAAAAGACAACATCAATGAAATTAAGAACTATTTTACGTTAACAATCACTGCACAACTTACCTGGCTTGCTTTGCACATGTAATTCGAAAGCACCAGAGTCTCATCAAAAGCAATGGGCTTATCTATCTTCCCTCCAAACATGCCATCAAATCTCTGCAAAAAGCCCAAAACATAGCATTTATCGGAATTTACGAGCATCTAAAATCAGAGTATAAACAAAGTATAATTCAATGATTGCCACACCTTGAATTGGATAACAAGCACATTTGGTGCCTGAAGAATTGACATTTGCTTCCTTGCTGCCACCAATTTCTTACAACTAAACAAGCACAAGTTTTCCATCCGCATACATAAGCAAAACTTTAAAAAATATGGATGCCTAAAGAACACCATGTGCACATAGGTCTACGTGTGTTAGTACTTCCGTAGGGATCCATAGCATTTGAATCGTGTAGTATTCATGTAGGCATAGATGCATGCATGTGTGGATAACAAAATGTGCATGTGTGTTCACATGCAGGTGAGCATGTGTACATGTTTGTGGATATATGCATGTATGTATATACATATGCACGTTTTGATAAAAAGAGTTTGCAATGCTTACTTGTCACACTTGTATTTATTGTTGCCATCCAGGACCTCAGGCTGAAAAAACCTTTGTAAAGCCTCTTTAAGCGAGCCACTATGCAAAACATCAAGACTAATGTCCATAATATCATCCACCTTATTTGACTCTGACCCACACGATAAACATTTCACTTGGCTTTGCATAGCCCCACCAAATATCTCCTTAACCACCGTATTGCCACTCCCACCACTGTTTCCTCCATTATCAACCCCACCCTTCCTCCTCTGGTGTTGTAACCTCTTCAACCTCAAACACGTACTATGACATGCATCAAGCGCATAGCGCAAAAATTCATGTGCATCCTCTTGTCTCCCCACCCTAAAATGCTCCGCAAATATCCTCAAACAGCTGTTGATTTTTGAAGGCGTATCTAATGCTGTTTCAATGCTTAATGAGCGCACAATCCTTTTTTCTAATATGCAAAACGGACACTCGCTCCTCTTCGATGCCCCCACATCACCTATAAAAAAGTATGAATAAGATAAGATCATATTGACAACAACTCTCATATGCCGAAAAAAAAAATAAAAAATGAATTAATATAATACTTTCCCATAAAAATATTTAAAATCAATTCGTTTCCAATTGTATCAACTATTTCCTTTCAGAAATATCAATTCCTGGCCCTGAAATAATATCATTTTCAGAAGAATCAACTCTATTTATTACAAATTAAATATTATCTAGTTAGAGCATCCATTCAATACAACCATGTGTATGCATAAGATTAGCTAAAATCCAAATAAATATTTTATAGATACAATTAAGAACATATACAGGAGAGAAAGCATAGTTGTTAGGCAGAATAAATAAAATACAGATACAATTGTTTGCATGCGAATTGAGTAATTTATAAGGTAAACAAACAAATATACAATTAAGCACATATAAAGGAGAGAGTGAGCATAGTTGTTTGGCAGAATAAATAATATACAGATACAATTGTTGTATGAGAATTGAGTAATTTATAAGGTAAACAAACGAATGAGCAATTAGAAATAAAATTGGAGGCTTACAGTTGGAGGAATGGAGGAATCTGAGGCAGAAATTAGCGAGGGGAGGGGTATAGGTGAGGCACTGGAGCACCGAATTGAGGTAGCAGCTGTTACCGAGATTTTTGAGCCCTAAAGGTGACTTCCTCTTTAGCAAGCTACGCTGCCACGTCATCTGCACCATTCTCATAAACGGAATAATTCCCCCGCCGCACCATTGGCCGGCAACGACCAACAAGATCGCATCGAACTCGAATCTTCTCGACGTTACTCAGTTAATTTGGGGGTTTCTTCTGAAGGGAAGCAGTTGAGGGGGTGGGGTGCTGGTTTTGAAATTTTGTGGGTTTAACAAAATTTTCCGTATCTGTGGCGTATGATTTTAATTGAAGAGGGAAGGGGACATTACGCGAGACAGTGTGGAAGACGAGGAAAAATCCACCCAACTCCCTTTGGGGCTAACAAAGCCGTTTAATTACTGTGATAATTGATTGAACTCCTTTATGTGGGCCGGGAGTGTTGACTATTGACTAAACTCCCGAGCTCCATTATAATTGATTTAAAAAAAAAAAAGGTAATTAGCGCAAAACGTCCTTACCTTTTCACATTTTTGTGCAAAATGTTCCTATCTTTCGTTT
>CAIGRK010130410.1:0-11540 GCA_903798315.1 Fraxinus greggii
TTAATCTTATTTCTGTAAGTTTTTTTACCTCTGCCGTTTTTGCTTTCTTCCATATCATGTGTTCATTTCAACCATAAATTGCTGCTTAGACGTTAATAATTATATTATTCAGGCGCCTCAAGGAGTACATGTAGTCTGCAGGCGTTTCCCCAGAATAAAGATTGTGACATCTGAGATTGAAATCGGTTTGAATGAAGATTATCGTGTTATCCCTGGCATTGGCGAGTTTGGTGACAGATACTTTGGCACTGATGATGAATGAAACTTGATTAACCATAAATGTGCCGCATTTCAGTTTTTGAAACAATTTTGACTATACCGGATTGAAGAATGTGTTTTTCCCATTTAAGCTCGAGGCATTCAACTATCTTCTTTATTTTCGCGTTGTTAGAATTATGCAAAAGATTTCATTGTATCAGGATATTGATAAAACTTATCCACTCAATGCCAAAATGGCTCTGTATTCTTGGCCTTGTAAAAATTTACAAATTTCTGTACAAGTCTTCTGTCAATTACTTCTTATTTTCGAGGTTTGTTGGTCAAAAGTAAACTGTTTCTGAATATTTGCTGGAAAAGTTGCGGGTATATATGAAATAAGATTATGAAGTACCTTTTTACCATGTAGCTCGATTTCTCTACCTTGTTTATTCTTGCTATTCTCAACTTTTTTTTTTCTTTAATTCTTCCAAGCAAACAAATTACTCTTTATCTTTTTATATTATATTTATTAAGGGCGTGTTTGAGTCACATTATTTTGGAAGAATGTATTTTGAAATAGTAGATTGATGAAGAATGTGGGATTGAAAAAGAAGGAAAAGTTACTGATGTGATGGAAAATATTATTTTATTGAAAAATACGTGGTTAAAAATAAGTAGAAAAATGAGAATGAGAATTTTAATGTGTACCAGAGGTTAAATTGTTTTTATGAAAAAGTGAAAAAAATAATAAATCATAGCCTCCTCGCGACTCCACGAGGCGATTAGAATAACAATTAATTAAGAAGTACTCTTTGCAAATGAAATCCCAATTTTCCCATTAAAGAACTTGTTGGCCTTTCATTGAGAGGATGAAATTGCAGTTCAATTGAAGTTGAATTTTTTGACCAATTATTATTGTCATTTTCTCATAAATTTCTGATTGAATAATTATCTTTTCTTTTCCTTGGACATGATAAAAGCGAAAATAATTCCATCGCCATTCGTCCCTCTCCTCTTTCGACTCTTCAGCCGCTCTCTACAACGTTACAGCTCAAGATATTCATCTGAAATTCTATTAACACAATTCTTAATCAGGCAGCCAAAACCCATGTCGATTTCTGCCAAAATCCCACACTCTCCCCTTTTTCATCGCTTCAGCAATCAATTCAAACCCATAAAAATCCCATCGTCACTCTCACCACCCACAAAATTCTTCTCCTCCAAGTCAATTACATTTCAAAGAATACCTACAAAAGAATCCGTCTTTTCGACCGCATCTTCATCTTCCCCTTCAGTTTCTGTCCAGCCCATTGAGGAGTTGCCTCCAAAGCTTCAAGATATCATTAAACTGTTCCAGGCAGTTCAAGAACCAAAGGCCAAGTATGAACAGTTATTGTTCTATGGAAGAAATTTGAATACTTTGGAATCTCAATATAAAACAAGTGAAAATAAAGTGCAGGGTTGTGTTTCACAGGTTTGGGTCAGAGCATATCTTGAAAATGATAAAAATGTGATCTTTGAGGCGGATTCTGATTCAGTACTCACTAAAGGACTGGCTGCTCTGCTAGTTCAGGGCCTTTCTGGCCGGCCTGTGGAGGAGATTCTGAGAGTTTCACCTGATTTTGTGGTGCTTCTTGGGTTGCAGCAGAGTTTGACTCCATCTAGGAATAATGGGTTCTTGAATATGTTGAAGTTGATGCAGAAGAAGGCTCTGCAATTGTTTATTGAAAGTGAAAAGGCTGGTAATTCAAGAAATGAAGTCGCAGAAAAAAACCCTGCTGCGAATTCTGATTTGGGGTTGAAAAATGATGGTGGGAATGGTAAATCAAATGTTAAAAAAAATCCCAATGCTTTGGAGTATGGTGCGGGTAATGGTAGTGTATTAGGGAATAGAGGGACGAGGATAAAGGAGATATTGGAAAAAGAGCTGAGACCTATTGAATTAAAAATTGAGGATATATCTTACCAGCATGCGGGTCATGCTGGGGTTAAGGGAAGCAATGGGGAGACGCATTTTAATGTGGAAGTGGTTTCTGAAGAATTTGAAAGCAAGAGCTTGGTTAAGAGGCATAGATTAATTTACAGCTTGTTACAAGACGAGTTGCAGAATGGACTACATGCATTGTCCATTGTGGCAAAGACACCATCTGAAATTGAGCCTCAGTGAAGTGCATACATCAATAGAGGTTTCTTGCCGCCCCCCAACAATTCCCTTTTCGTTTCAGAAAGAAAAATCATGTTTTAAATATTTAAACTGATGCATGTATTTTTATTTAAGGATTTAATAAAAGTTGAGATAATGTTCTTTCATTTTGGGAATGCATAATAAACTTTATGGTGGCAGGTGAAGTAATGACTTCCATTTTGATTTTCTTCTTATCAAAATCACTAGTCTGTTCAAATGTTTGGTTATCTAACTATTTTCAGCTACTTTTTTGTATTACTCTGTGTGCATATTGCATAAAGATATTGACATCTATTGGTTACTCAGAGTCTTCTAAGGAGATTGAGAGCATTTTCCTCAGTAGACTTGTTATGAGTGAAAATAGAGCATGCCCATCAAGAATTTTATTGAAAGCGTTGTGCACAACCCATCCTTCATTAGTGTTCAGAGCACAATACTTCCTATTGCTCACATCTAAATCTTCTCTACTGAGAATGCGATTTGATATTGTGATCAAAATGTGTCAAGAATGTCATGTAATGAGCCATCGGGGAAAGAAGAGAAGTAGAACCAGGTGAAAAGAAGAAGGAAATGAAGGAGGAATAAAGGCCAACCGAAGGAACCGAAGTGACGTCAATTTCGTTAAATAAAACGGTGTCGTTTTAGGTTAATTAGAAATTAATAAAGTAGTTAAAATTGCCTTTCATTATTGCTTCGCCAAAACACGACTTTTCTGTTTTGTGGCTATATTTACGGCCATGGATGCATCGTGCTGGACAATCGGTAAAAATCTGCAATCTTTGTTATGCAATGGATTGATTAATTTCAGTTTCCATCTTCATCTCTTCTCAATTTTATCATTTATCCTCCCCAATTCTTTTTTATCTTAAATTTGGTTACGATTTCAGCTGATTTCGGCTGGAAAATTCCATTGTCTGAGTTACGTTTGTAGTGAGGATCAAAGCAAGTTCCAGCCGTGACAAATTGGTATCGGATCAGGCGTACATACTGGGTATTTGATTATCATGGATACAAGAGCCAAAGTTGTTGATGAACATTTGAAGAAACAGGATTTGAGGATTACTGATCTGGGTACCTCCTTCAAGGCTATTACCAGCAGATTGGAGAACAAACTTGAGTCCACAGATCAGGAACTCCAGGTATTTGGTCATAGGCAAAAGAAAATTGAGGATGCTATGTTAGATATGAATCAAAAGTATGAGAAATTAGTGGCTATGATGCCCAGATGTCTTCTGATCTTAAAACTGAGCAGAAAAACAAAGGAATAGAAGGATCTATGGTTAACTTGAGGTCTGGGAGTGAGATACATATGCCTATAACTAGTAGTAATGAGAATAGTGTTAATACCATAGGTGGGCTTACGGGAAATAATAGGCTGCCTAAGATGGGTTTTCCACCTTTTGGGGGAGAAGGACCTAGGGAATGGCTAAGGAAAGTTAGGAAATATTTCCGACTCCATCAAACTCCTGATGAACTTAGATTAAGAGTTGCAGAGATGTATTTGGAAGGGAAGGCTGATATATGGTTTTATGGATTCATTGCAAGCCATCCTAATGCAGATTGGGGAATGTTCTCTGAAGAGTTGTGTAAGAGGTTTGCTGAGAATACAGGGGAAGAAGTGTGTGTTGAGGGAAATACTGAAATTTTGGTTGCTCATAATGAAAAAGTGGAGAATGAAGAAAAATTAGTGGGTCAAGATCATGGATTTCATGTAGGAGACATTGTTTGTGGTGAAATTAGGAGTCAGCCATTATGGCTGGGACAAATTCATAATCCATTAATTAGGAGTGAGTCGTTATGGGGACAAATTCATAATCCATTGGATGCTTTTGCTGAAGGTGAAGATGAAGTCAAAAGGCAAGGAGAGGCCAAAATCGAGAGCGAGGGTGAACTACAAGATGTTGATGTTCAACAAAGTGAGAGTCATGACTATATAGATGGAAAACATATTTTGGTTGGTAACTGAAAGTTGCTTATTGAAAATCAAGTGCCTATACAAAGCGTTGTGGAGAAATTTTTGGTAGAGTTGGAAGAAAGTGCCGGGACAGGAAACCTCATGGCATATGATAACGATCTAATTGGTGTTCTTGGGGTAGCAGATGCATTAAAGGGAGAAGTTGCTATTGTAGTAGAGGGTCTTATGAAAATTGGTGTGAATCCTATTATGGTTACTGATGATAATTGGAGAACTGCTCAGGCTATTGCTAAGGAGGTTGGCATTACATACATTAGGGCAGAAGTGATACCTACAGTAAAAGCTGATGCTATTCTGTCATTCCAGAGGTGAGGAAATTGTTGGAGAAAGGGAAATTAATGCCATACTGATTCAACTTGGTGATGTATTTAAAGTAATTCTTGATTCAAAGATGCCTTCAGATGAATGCACATTTCAGAATCGGATCGAAGAAGATGAAATTAGACACCCCGTAGATGAAGAGAAAAAAATTGATAAAGAACTGAGGCCAGAGGATATGATTCCTTATGAAGATGCCACCTATGAGTCTGAAGAAGAGCACAATGAGACACGTGCCATCTTGCACTACTTGCTTAATCCAAGAGTGGTGAAGAGAATGGTGCAGCCTACGCAAGCAATTTCAGCTGTTTCTTCAACATCGTCCCAAAGTTCTCAGCCATCGCCATTGCCAAATCAGCAGCCCAATATTCAGCCTACTTCATCATTTCCAGGTCGAATTGGTCAGAACCAGATGAGGAAGCCGCAGCTGAACCAAACTCAGCCTAAGGGACCTATTGGTGCCCAATCATCATCAATGTCACTACCACAGTCCTCTCATGTTTTACCGAATAAAATCTTCATGGAAGAAGCAATCGGAGCTGAATATGGGGAAGGTTTTGAAACATTTAGATCAGATGGCCCCCTTAAAGTTGATGTAGACCTTTTAAATGATAGATTACAAGAAGGTTTTCTTCAAAGAATTCTATATGTCATGAAGTCCGATGAATATTATGGGCTTATATTCTCATGGAACAATGTTGTGGCAGTCACTGGATCACTGAAGTTATGTAGACGATTTGCACCTAAGGAAGGAAAGGAGATTCCTCAAGATGACAACGTGCAGAGACTTTTGCTTTATACAAAAATTGAGCTTCAACTAGATAGGCAACTTGGGAGGATGCTGAATGGATTAAATTCCAATTTACCTTTTGTGGATCTTGGGGACAAGATCAAGGTGAGGGGGAGGGTTGTCATGTAATGAGCCACTGGGGAAAGAAGAGAATTAGAACCAGGTGAAAAGAAGAAGGAAATGAAGGAGGAATAAAGGCCAACCGAAGGAACTGAAGTGATGTCGATTTCGTTAAGTAAAACTGTGTCGTTTTAGGTTAATTAGAAATTAATAAAGTAGTTAATATTGCCTTTCATTATTGCTTCGCCAAAACACGACTTTTCTGTTTTGTGGCTTTATTTACGGCCATGGATGCATCGTGCTGGACAATCGGTAAAAATCTGCAATCTTTGTTATGCAATGGATTGATTAATTTCAGTTTCCATCTTCATCTCTTCTCAATTTTATCATTTATCGTCCCCAATTCTTTTTTATCTTAAATTTGGTTACGATTTCAGCTGGAACATTCCATTGTCTGAGTTACGTTTGTAGTGAGGATCAAAGCAAGTTCCAGCCGTGACAAAGAAGTTGGATATGGAGTCCACGGGGACAGAAGCATGCTAATGGGGGTTGAACAGTCATTACTGCTGGAATTCTGTTCTGAGTTTAATCTTCATCTACAATTTCAGTTTGGCCCCGCGCCACTTTCTGTACTTTTCCTCGATGCAGTTCAAAAGTTTACTTCCTCTTTGCCTTTACTTTTGTCTTTGGCCTTCCTGTCAGCATTTGTAACATCATATATTGTGAATCCTGTTTATGCATTTCTTTTCACAGCTTCTTAACTTGTATAGCAATTTGTGAAATGCCAACATGCTATTATTTCTCTACTGTAACACTTATCTGATATTTGGAACATTGCTTTAGTCCTGCATTGTTGTTTTTCCTACTTTCTAAATGCTACTCCTTTAGTATCTTTTTCCAATTTTTTGGTAGTGTTGTTTAACTAACTCAGGGAATTGCACTGCCGAAGGGTGGAATGTGGCTGGATCCTTTTAAGCTTTATTTGCACTCTTATTTTAGTACTTCTGTAGGTTTCCAACTAGAATTGAGATTGTTTTCATAGTGATGAAGTTTTCCTAGTTACATTAGGTTTCTGACTTTTCTGTTGATATAAGCTTTCCTACTTGAGATAGGATTTGGAGTCCTAGATTTGAAGAGCCTATAAATAGCCCATATTATTCCAACTAAAATATCAACCGGAGATATTTAGTCCACAAAATTCTGGTTTACTGAGATTATGTCTAAACCACTAAATCTCTTGTATTTTACCTGGAACTGTTCACGTCCTGTTCTTTCAATCTCTTCTATTATTTGTTTTTTAAAGCTTATTCCCTCATCACTTTTGGTGGTATGTTAGGTATTATATTGCTTGAATTCCTCTTGGTCAAGTCTATTTGTTGTAAATGCCAGATCCTCTTGTGAGAGTTGGAAGTTCTACATCATGGTTGAGGACTTAACACCATTACTTCTCTGGTGTTGTTTAGTCACTCAAGTGTGTATTGAGAATTATAAATCCTAATTCTATTCCACTGAGAGCAATCAATTCAAAGAAAGAAAAATAAACACTCAAGAATACGCAAGATTTATAGAGGTTCTTCTCAATGTGAGACTACGTTTTCTTTCGTCGCTGTAGTAATTTACTATTATGAAAAAAGTTTACAAGGGAAAATCGCACTCATCTTCTGTAGCCTTTCTCTTTTCTTATGATAATAATAAAGCCGAAGGAGATAAATTATGGCAAAACCGAATTATACAAGGACTCCAATTCTTTAATAGAATTTTACAAGAATACAAATTTCTAAATAGATCAAAATTTGGTTTAGGGGCTCCGCCCCCCGCACCCCCACCCAAAAGAGGGTCCTCCTGCCCCTCTTCGGACCCCCAGCGGTGATTACACCACGGAGATTGATCAACGACAGCTCCGTGAGCTCCGTGAATTGGTAATTATTAAAATCGATAATAATTAAGTTCTACAACTTAACAGTGTGGGCCCCTTGTGATATCTTTACTTAATGCTTAATATACTCTAGGTCTTCTTACTTTGGTTCCAAAATTTATCTGTCACTAAATCATTATTGTTGACCACAAAAAATGCGTCAACGTATATCGGGCCCATTCGTTTCCTTACAAGCTAATTCCGACGCGTGTAGACGGGGTTACTAGTCGAACACGTTACGAGTTTAAACGTGGGAGAAACTTTTTGACACGAGCCAAATATGTTCAGGCTCTGATAAATATATAAACAAAGGTGTACGATAATGAACGATCGATAAAGAATCAAGCTTAAGATTAAGATCTTACCATAAACTCTTGAAAGACCATATATTTATAAAGATGGCGCACATGAGTTGTGAATAACAATTCTCATCCCCCTCCAATGGCACTAAGGGGATTTATTTATAGTGTTACATATTATATAAAATAATAACTATTGGATGAGAGGACACGTGACTCTATCCCCTTAACCAAATCATCACATCCTAGGCATCAGTTTTGACTTCGCTGGCAGCGGCGCATTAAATGTCCCTTAAGAAGGCTGCTACCCCATACCCTATGCAGTCAAGAGTGACCCTTTTAACTCATTGCAGTAGTCCCATCAATCATTCTAAAAGGATTTTACAAATTTAAGATCTTCAAATGTAGGTCATCATTTGAGCTTCAGATTCCTCTTCAGTGGGCTTTGTGTATAGTTCCCGCATAGGGGCTTCGGCAGAAGTGGGGCCTCGCTAAGAATAGGCCTTGGCCTTTTGGGGTTCGGCAAGATGGGCTCCGGCCAAGATGGACTTCAGTCAATTTGGTTTAACAATTATATTAGATTTCTAAAAGACAACATGCTTTTACTGGAAATTGAACTACACGAATGACATTCTAATGCTGGTTATGCATGCCTTTTATTTTTAAATGACTTCCAAATTTGGGCCCCCATACCCTTGGAGGTTGGTAGTTGGTGGTTTCTGGCTTCTTTGATTTGAAGGGTAGCTTGGAGAAAGATTTACTTTTGAGGGAATTCCCCACATATGACATTTTTAGAGTGAGAAAATTAATTGTCTAATATTTATGGGTTTGTGAATAATGTCCTTTTTTTGCCTAATTTTTCGACAAATAATACCCTTATCTAAGAGAGTCGAGTGTTACCAAATTCTCTCCCTCCCTTTTTTTCTCGAATTTCGAATCATTTAGGCATTCTTGTCAAACTTGGTAATCGTCAACTTTGCGCCAGATTGCCTAGAGGACGTTTTAATAAATGGCACTACACTCTTTTTGCCTGACCGAATTGGCATATTAAATAAAATTTTGGCGGGAGACAAATTTTTGGCCAAAAATATTGACTGGCAGAATAATTTTCCCTTTACTTTTCCTCATGACTCCCTTTTTTTGGGGTTGATTTTTAGAGCTAATCTCTATTCAACCAATTATAGTTCATGGTCTGCTTCTTAGTTCTTATAAATTGAATTTCAATAGAAAACGGAATACAGAGTTGCTGAATATGATACAGGAAAATTATTTGGAGAAAATTTTGTTGGTACTTTGATATATCTAGTCATGCCTTTTTGGCCAGATTGTTTGAATCATTGGAACGTTAAAGATGTAAAGCTGAAGCAGAGAAATAGACAGGATACAGAATAATGACCTTTCCAGAAATTGAAAGCAATAAAGCAACTTAGACTGAAGTGCAGAAACCGGGATAGCCTTGAAAGCCTTAGCCCTTAAGTTAGCTGTCTAGTGTTCGGTCTTTTCTGAAGTAAAAATTCTCTAACTTTGCCGTCAATTTTAAGAGGGAAAGGGAAAGCCATATCTCCATTTTGAAGATGTTAAAAATATAGGCTTAGTAAATAAGAGATGGAAATACCGTTTTCTATTTTAAATATGTTAAACAAACATAGGCTGATTGCCAAAAAGTTCGTAGGTGGTTGTTTTCTCCAACTGATAATTTGATGATAAGGTAGTAATTCCCAAGTACGTTTTTTCCCTTTTGTGGCTGATTGATTAGAAATAATAGAACTATAAGATAAGGATTTTTTTTTTTCATTTTTTTTCTTGTGTATATATTTCAAGAGCTGTAATTAAGAGAAAATACCACATCTTTTAAGTCTGTATCCCAAAAAGGACTGTTCATCTGTAATATATCTATGCTAAGAAAAATTCTGCTTTGATGAAATCTGGAATATACCAGAAAAACAATGGGCCGAGGAAAGGAGAAAAATCCGTTCCTTTCATCTTTTGGTTTTGCAACTGTGAGTTATGAGAGCACCAGTAGGTGGACTTGTCATCTCTACTTCGCATCTCCCATGCAACCAGTAAGAAAAATGAAAAATTCCTAGCTTAGCTTTCACTCTAAAAGTCCCTCGTATATCATATGCAACCCTGTTTCTCTGCACCTGCTTTTGAAGTTCCAGAACAGTATTTGGTGGCAGATGAACCAAGCTAGATATCAAGTGGACCGACATCAATCGCGTTTCTCCAGGATTTTGACTGAACGGCTGAAGAGCTTGAACTGCTATTAGAGTCTCTGAAAAGAAAAGCTCGATATCCAGGTACTCGTATTTAACATTCAATTTCCTATTTGGGTTTGAAAAATTTGCAAGAAATATTGCATCTCCATTTAGAAAATCTGGAGAATTGAAGTATATGACATTGAGGGTTGCTGCGGGGGTGTCAAACACTGGAGTCCTTGGTTTAACATCAAGAAAGATTACTAAAGTCGCTATTCCAAAAAAGATCAGGACAAGGCTGAATATCATACATAAGATTGCACAAAACCATGTAAGTGGATTTGTCCTCCGAGGTTGTCTGAGTATTGGTTGCTCTCTCGATCGACTCTTGCTGTTGTGCAGCACTTCTGATGTCTCAGTCTGCTGGCTCCGGGCTTGTTTCGATAAGACAATCTGATGGAGAGGAGGAGATTTGAGTTTCTTTAGGTGAGGTGGCGTGAAAGGTGGGGGAGGTGGAAGGGGAGGCAGTTTAGGAATATCAGAAGACATCCTTGTTACGAAGTTATGAGGAAGGAAATGCACATGATTTCTGGCACTTAAATAAACTTTGAAGTGGAGAATGAAAAAGTAAAGAGTAAAAAGAAGCTTTTAATTAAGTTATGGGGCCAATTGGTTCTTTGAAACAGGGAAAAGCAGGTGAATAAAGTAGAAAAAATGTAGATGTTTGATTTGAATTGAGTTATGTGCCGCTTTTGATGCAAGAAACGCCAAAGAAAATGGCCCATGAAAATGGCTAAAGCGCTTTCCACTTTCTTGAAGTTGTATTTGTTAAGGGTTTGACCTGTCAAATAGTGAACGTTTCGCAAAATGATCGACCAGATTAAAGGCTAGGTCACTATTATCTCATTGATCACATCAGAGCTACTGGCTGCACCTTTTGTATGTTAGGTGGATGCTTACCCATTAAGAAAGTAGCAGAGTTAAGAAAACTTTGTTCATACTGATTAAGTTGTTAAGCATGTGGGTCTAGGCTATCCATTTGTCTTATAGTGGCCCATTATATTGGTGGTGTTTCAAGAACTTTAATAAATCAGATTTGAACTTGACAGATGACAGAAACTTTTTACTTTTAGGTAATCCATGTTTTTAATTACATAATCAAGAATTTGCAGAATAATCCAGTGACCTCTTCTAGAGATTCCACCTTACAATAAATCTTCTGACCTGTGTTGCTTAGCCAGCAATTCTTGTTATCCTTGTTTTTATGTTTTCTTAGCAAGAATAAATAAAGGAAATTTTCCGGGCCCCAGAAAAGGAAATGACTCTTGCTTGCTCAGTAATTTCTGGGCCATTTAGGCTAACTTTGTAAAAACACGATGGTGATAATTGAGGGTCGAAAACTGATGGGGATACACATGAGCAAGTGTTGAGACGACCTTATTTATTGTTTTCAGGCATAAACTGTGCTTATTTGATGCTCCAAAGGATGTGGAAACTAGCAACTTTTATCGGGAAATATATGCAAATAGTCCTAATAAAATAGGATTTTTCGAAAATAACCAAAATAAAATACAATTTTTCAAAATAGGCCTTTTTACTATT
>CAIGRK010130411.1:0-16164 GCA_903798315.1 Fraxinus greggii
ATATAATTTTCATCATTTTATTAAAAAATTTTATATGGAATATGACATAAAATTTTTTTGAAATTTTACATCCGAAAAAGTCATATCCCATGTAAATTTTCGAAACAAAATTACATGGGGTATGATTTTTTTGGACGTAAATTTTCGATTGTAAAATTTCTTCCAACTTCTTTGCAAGTTCGATTATGCCTCCTAACTTTAAATTTCTGCGTCCGCCCCTGACTGTTGGATAGTTTCTTAACCTGCTTAAGCGCAGTTCATTATATTTTTTCGAAAGTGTTCATGGTCAAATTGGTGAATTCTTTTATTTGAATTTATGTTGCTCGCTTTGCGAACTTACTTAGTGGTAGGAAGCTGCATTCATTTATGTCTGAGTTTCTTAACACCAAATGTGAACACAAGTCTACATGATATAACAGTGGTGTAACTGATGTTCAAATCTAAATGGCTGAGACAAAACATTGGAGAGTAATACACTGACTAGATTTTTTGTGTGCAGGGATACCTTTTATATGCTCCTCCTATTCACAATTGAATGCTCTCATTTAGTCATAAGACTTTGGCAGTCAAACTAATTTATTTATTTATTTAATTTTTGTGGCAGGAACTTGTATAGTGAGGAAGTTTCCAGCAAACACTTCTGCTTAAAAGCTTTTTTAAAACTAAAATAGCAAATATTTAGAGAAATCTGGCTAGCAAAGACTTTCTTTTTGTCAAATAGGAATCTTCAATTGCAGAAAGTGGGAGTGTTTTACAAGCTTATTAATTATTTTTTTTTTTTTTGAACATTACAAAGTTAATTAATTGTTCCCCATATGCTAATAAATTTAAGGAAATATATAATTGTAATTTTATCATTCAAGTGATATAAATATATCATATATAGACTCATATTGTTCGTTTTTATGCTTTAAAGATGCTTTAATATGTAGGATTCCTATAGCGACATTTCGAGCTTTAACTTTAAATTATTGTTTAGTAAGAGGAGCCAAATACAATTGCAATATCCTTGCAGCACAGAAGGCTCAACCCCTGGTCTAGGATATTATCACATGAGTTCATGCTGAACTGGCGAAAGGATGCTGACTGTCATTTTCAAGAAGCTATGGTAATTGTAAATAAGTAATACTACAAAAGGATCAAAGTTACTTCTTCTGCGAATGATTTTCATTATGGAGAAAGAGAGATGGAGAGACGTGTTCCTGAATACTTGCAGACTATATCCCCATGTAAAAATAGAAATGCATTTAATATTTAGTGGCATTTTACCAAAATTCTTGTGGAATTTTTATTTTTAATAATAATAATAATAATAATAATAATAATAATACGAACTCAATTTTGTGTCTGGATCATATTTTGCTGAGTATCTGTCCACTTCCAATTCACGTGGAGGTTTTTGGAAAATAATGATGTAAAAGAGCTTATTGCAAATCCCAATTTTCTGTGTTTGGGTTGGCCATTTGCTAAAGGTTGTTTGGCTGCTAAACAAACATGCATAATTTAAGAACCTTACCCAATGGGGCCCAAATACAGAAACTTATCAAGTTTTTGTGGATGTTCTTTCTTTAGGAGCTCGAGACTTGACCGAACAAGATACACGTTAATAGATACATCTGGGGGTGGACAAAATGACCAAACCAAGCCAAACCAAATCAAATCAAATCAGACCAAATTAGAACCGAACCTAACTGAGTGGTTCGGTTCTACAAAAGAAAATGATGATTTGGTCCAAGAACTATTTGGTTCTGGTTCCAGAACCAAAACCAATAACCAAATTCAATTTTTATTATGTATATATATGTATGTGTGTGTGTGTGTGTGTGTGTGTGTGTATTACAAATCCGAGAATCACACCAAAAAATTCAACTTTTGTTGGTGACTCATTCGTCTACATTAGTGAATTATTGTTATTAGACAATATTTTGTATGGATGGAATTTGATGTTTGTGTATTGAAATTATGACTATGTTTTGTTTGTTAGTTTGGACTTTTGTTAATGAATTTTATTGCACAATATTTCATTTGATGTTGATCATTTGAAGTTGAATTTAGTGAATGTTTGGTGTTTATTTTTTTGATTTAGGCATATGTAACTAGCTTATGGATATATGATAGATTTTAATATGCATTTATCATTTGAAAATTTAAGTAATGGAACCAGAATCAAATCAAATGTTCTAAATCTTAAACAAAAACCATTGGTTCATGGTCCGGTTCGATTCTGTTGGAACCAGAACCAAATGGAACCATGTTTACCCTTGGATACATCATGAGATAATATTTAACCACTGTTCTTGTTGAATATTAATAGTGATTGTTTTTGTGCAAGAAGAATTATATTCTTATTGGATTTCAAATTCGTTGTGGTTGATACTTGGTTTTGCAGGTCCGGTATGCTTTTGAGCTTCTTACGAATAAGCTGTGGAAGAGGGATTATGACATATTCAATATCGACGAGCAGTTTGTATGCTTTTTGGCTCTCATCCTTTTGCTATGGATGTTTTTGATAAATCTGTATCTTATCCAGCTCTCGTAATCATTCATCATATGTTCGTACACTGTTGATTTTTTGACTTTGCAGCATATGATTGAAAAGGTCAAGGCACAACATACGGGGGCGCATATTTATGATATTGACCTTCCATTGATAAAAGCTAATGCCTCTGGTATGCTAATATACTGTAGATTTTTTTGATTTTGCTGCATGTGATTGAAAAGATCAAGGCACAGCATAACAGAGCAATATTTATGTTATTGACCTTCCGTTGATATAAGCTACTGCCTCTGGTTGTTGAAAATCTATATTAGATAACCTTTTTTTCTTTGTTGGCACTCTGGTGCAGCCAGAAAATGATAGAACCACCAACATGACAACAAAGAATCAAACAAGGTTGAGAGTTTTAATTAATGGATAAGTCAAATAAAACAGCACTAAAATAGAATAGAACGCTAGCAAGTTGAACTCTATCAGGCTTCCTCCCACGTGTCTGCTGGTGGCAGGTATGGTTGGAATTCTAGTTGGGGCTAGCTGCATTAGTCACCCCAGCTTGAGACGATTCACCCTTGAATCGGCAGGGACATCAACATCTGGATCATCAGGAACTCTTTGTAATCCATGATTTCTTCAGTTGCGCTCAGCCAATCCAACAATTCCTCCACATCCATACCACCATGAGATTCAGGAAGGTCAATTTTGAAGCCTGCTCCCAACTGGTGCAAAATGTTCATTCCTTCGCTCCTCAACCATCTTCCACTTGCCTGTCTCTGCTCAAGGGTGCAAACTGCTTCCCGTTCGAACCCCTATCCTCATCAGATTGCCAATCTGACAGGCTTCCATGCCCGGATTCATCTCCAGGATTGGACCCACCGCCGCTGCCATGGCGACAGGTAGCGTGACCTTGTTGATTATGGCGGCCGCACATCATGTCCACCGCACACCACGTGCGCGATACGCATCTTGCAACTGCCGGTTCAAGTCCTGTTGCTGTAATGCACGTCCAATCTCCTGTGCGCTAGAGCTTCAATGGACTGACAAATCAAAGCTAATTCGTCTTACTGTTACCATCATCTGCCATGGGCACCACAACCTCCTATACCACAGCGTCCTTGAACCAACTTCAAGAGTGTAATCAAAGCTCTGTAATGCACGTAACTCCGACCTGCACGCTAGAGCTTCAATGGACTGACAAATCAAAGCTAATTCATCTTACCTTTACCATCATCTACCACGAGCACCTCGACCTCCTATACCACGGCATCCTTGAACCATCTTTAAGAGTGTAGTCAAAGCTTTGATACCAACTGGCGCTGTCAGGAACAATAGAACCTCAATCATGATAACCAAGCATCAAAGAAGGTTGAATTCAGGAGAGAACTCTTTATATGGAATCTTTATTAAAACAAAAGCCCCCCTTAATTATGAAATAAAAATGACGTTAAATACTATCCCTACTCAAAGTGAAAGACAATAGAGTCCTAATAGCATTTTAAATGATGAATAAGTAAATAAAACAGCACTCAAAATAATATAGCAAGTTGAATCCGATCAGGCTTCCTCCCATGTGTCTGCTGATGGAGGGGTTCTGGTGGGAATTCTAGTTGGAGCTAGCTGCATCAGCCTCCATCTTGATATAGATACTCTTTCTCATTCATTACCATAGTTTTATGAGTGTTCGTTTTTTTTTTTTTTAATATAATAATATTCAATATCTGTTTTTATTACATTAGGTCTTGAAGATGCATTCAGTGTTATCAACTCCCAGAATTTTTCATCCATGTTTGAAGATGACAAGGCATCACTAGTACAGGTGTGTCTGGTTGCTGTTGTACATTGCTTCATTTCCTTTTTCTGAGGGTATAGTTGAGTTTTACTTTATGTGGCATCGTTATTCTTTTACGTTGTACAGTTGATTTCTAAACTGGAAGCCACTATTTTTTTTCCATTAGAAAGTCGGCTCTTTTTTCTCTTTACGGTTGACTTTTCAAGATTATTTTTATAGGTCAGTGGTTATTTAATAAACTGAATATTAGGCTCCTCGAACCTCAGATACTATACATTTAGTTGGCTCATAGTAACACAGAAATTCTCCTTCAATTTCTTGATGATACTTGTTAGTCTTTACAAATTACAATGAAACTTGTGACTTGAAATATTAAGCTGTAGCTATGAAGACGAACAAATGTCTAACACTGTACTTAATTAAATTGGAAATTTTGGATTAGTTTCTTCCCATATATATTTTGAGCAAGTAATTAGGAATGGTAATTTTGATGCTCGTATCACGGCGAGACGTGTAGCGGGCTAGCTCAAAGAGAAGACACTTTTGCTAAACGGTTCAATGTTCCTTGATACAAACCTAACTTGCTAATAAACAGGTCAACGCTATTTGTCCCATTAACACATTTACTGGATTATTCTTACTGGGTTGGTACAGTGCTCATGAGCTTTTAATTAATAAATGGGAAATATTTAGTAAATAGCCCATTGTTTAGCAGGGTAATGTGTTTAAATGAGTCAAAATGAACCGGTACAGTTGACAACGGTCAACATAACCTGCTAGTATACGTGTATATCAATTCGTTTCCAATGGGTCAATTATGACTTGACACTGACGCGACATAGAATTTGCATCTTTAAAACGGATGAACCCATCTTAGACATCCGTTCTCCCTAAACCCTATATGCTAATATCGTAGAATTAGTTCTTCAGCAGTACTACCAAACTTAGTAAGAATTATTCATTGTCGGTGAAGTTTTGTGGCTCACTTTGTTTATTGTAAGTAGAAATATGTAAAAGTTTGATGGTTTGAAGATTGTACCATGTATGTGTATATCAACAGTCTGAAACCATACGGTTTTCATGGAGAGCTTTGAAAAGGATTATTTTCAGTAGATTTTGAAATTTACTGAGGTTTTTATAGTATATAACCTTACAAAGGATTGCTTTTGATAACCAATGACGAGAACCAAGCATGAAGGCATTCATCATTTATGTATGCCTCATCTGCCGAAATATAGGCAACCTATGCAGTTCCATCTTTGAGTTGATTCTTGATTAGTGGATACTTAGAGTACAGCTTATGTTTTTTTTCCCCCTCTACAAGCAGCCAACAGTCTCAACTATCACTTGATTTTTCAAGAACCGTTGAAGTACTTGCCTATTATTAAATCTATATTTGGTGTGTTTCTTGAGGATATGCCTCTATTTTTCATGTCTTCATTATTAGTGCCAATTTGTCAAAAGCCTTATATCTGAAACTTATACTTCCAAGTTTCAGTAGTATCAGCAGTCCTTTATAGATTTTTCAAAACATAATATATTTGACGTGAAGCATTTGTGCTGTATTGTTCCAAAATATAACTTGTTGATGCCTTTTTTGGTGTTTTCGCTCACTGAAATTTGCTATTATTGTAGTATTCTCATTTTTTCTTTGAACCTGTTACTTATTGCGGTTCAGATTATTTCATATGGAAGCAATCGTTGTGCACAATTTTCTCCTAATTGGAAGAGAATTGGTATGGTGTCATCCAGTTATTTATAAGATGTATTTTTACATAAACTATAACTTAGGAAGCATGGTTTATGATTTTTTTTTGGCTATTTTAGTTAATTTGCTAGATGGGGTTGCAAATACTGGAGTTGTTGAACTTGGTGACGTTCAGCTTTCTTTATATTTAGCTGAGAAAAAATCCAGTGGACAACCTTTCTTCAGAAATGGTTAGTGGTACCTGTCAATAAATTTAACATTGTTCTCTTCCACTTAAAAATCTACATTGAGAATTGTTTTACCATGCCTCAATCGACATGCTTCTATTGCCGATTTTCTTTTTCCCTTGGAATGTGTCATGTCCCATTTATTATGCTTCTAAGGAATGTTAACGCGTTTTCATGATTGAAAAAAATCATGATTTTACTCTCTTGCAAACACTTGACTATCAATAAATCTTAGGATTATTATTTGACTTAGAAATTTTTGTTTATTTCTATTGATTAGTAATTTCTCCAAGTGCATCATGGGCTACGGATTTTCTTTCATAAATGGATATTGTGAATAAGGAGATGGTTTGGCTATTTTACCTGCTAGATTGTGATCAGCTTCTTGTAGGTCGTGCTCATGCATGGATGGCCTTTATACCTGGATCTGTTTGCGAGTGATCTAAGCTGACACGAGATTCACCGTGGATGATTGATCATTGCATTATGGTTTCAAAACTTGGAGCTTGTTTTGGGAGTTATTGCATTCTAAGAAGAATAATGCATCACTTTGAATAGCATGGACGGTCAATTTACGGTTTTTTTAAAATTAAATGATCTAGCGTTCGCCTTGAATAAAAGATGTAGCATTTTTCAAACAAAAAGATATAGTGTTATTTTAAGTTAAAAGAGGAAGAAAATTTTGTATGATGTACAAGCAATTGAAGAATTATGTGGTTGTCGGATCTTTATACTTGAACAAGGATTTTGGTTGTAAAAATACCTGTTCTTGACTTTACGGAATCATTTATATTGATGCTGATTCATGTCCTATATAAAAGTCATTCCAGTAATATGGGTAATGTATTGCATCATGAATATGCTCATCGTTGTATAAACCAGTTGCAGCTATCTATAAATCTCCATTTTTGTCCTTATTTATTGATGATCACATTTCCTTCCACTGAGATTTGTTAGGACTTCCAGCCCTCGTGTCTTTCCCCCCTGGGTGTAAAAGTTCCAGTTGTCTTCAGAGGTAAATTCCCTCTTTGAATAAATTTGTAATACTAGCTTATCGAATTTTTTTAGAATTTCATTTTTGTCCCTTTCATTTTTTCAAGTTTTCTATTGTAATTCCTCACATGTTTTACACTTCCTTCCTGACAGAGTTTAGAGACCAAATACTAGGATTGAGAAAAATAATTAATGTCTTAGGATTGAGAAAATTATAATTATTATTTTTTTCACTAGGTACAATGGTGAGCTTTCTGTGGATACAATTACTGATTGGTTGGCAACAGGCATCCTAAACCTGCCTCGAATTCTTTATTACTCGAAGGAGTCGATGGTAATTATTGCATTCTTATTATACTAGTAAAATTAACTTTTCTAATCTGATAGTTCCAGATCTTGACTTTTTTTAACATAAACTTCAATTTTTTCATGTATTTATACGAAATTTGCAGTTATCAATTTTTTTTTTTGGCATTCATATTGTATTCTTTTTGCTAGTATAGATATCCTTGCAAGATGGTTTGGAAAACTCTTCTGTTCAGTTTTATATGCAGGCTGATTATGGTATCTATCTTTTGGTTTAATGATTATGACTGTTGTCATTCATGTGAAAGTTTAATTCTTTTCAGGTGCATAATTTTCTGGCGAAAAGTAAACCTCATAAGGTACATTTTTGGTTTGTCTTATATCAGAGACTGCTCTATTGTATTGATTTAACTATTTTTGAATTTCTCATTTGTTGAGACTGAAATGGGGGATCAAATTAACTTGTTTTGATCATTGCTGCAATGAAATTTCCAATATGTCCTCATCTCGCGGCAATTTGATGTTGATGGTTTATGCTTGAAAGGCGACTTTTATTTTTTCCCCCTTTTGAAATGCCTGTTAGTTAACACCTTATGTCGCATACATTGATCGAGATCTTTTCTGTTGGTCGGAGTAACAACTACCACTCAATAACGTTGATTTGGTTTCAGAGGAAGCGAATTGGAACTTCGATGAAATTGCAGTGCGTTCAGCTGTTATTGTACTTGCAAAACTCATTTGAAGATTTATGCACTTCCAATTTAACCTTGTGTACTTGAAAACCAAGTCTGTCTTTTTGCTTTTCCAATTTAATATATTTTTCATGTGTGTTAATTTCATGTTTTTATTAATTTTATTCATGCCATTCATTATTTTTCACGATTATTCATCATGTAATGATGTTATATGTGCACTGTCATTTTAGCCCTTCAATGGATTACTTAGACTATGTTTGTTTAACCAATTTTTGAATAATGAATAGCTCTTGCAATTACTGTCTGTAGGTCAGAGTCATTTTCGTCTCGACAACTGGAGAACGTGCTACTCCATTCATTCGTCAGGCTGCTAAAAACTATTGGGCATATGCCACTTTTGCGTTTGCTTTATGGAAAGAAGAGGACTCTTCTTTTTGGTGGAATATGTATGTGGACTACCTTTTTTATTTCTTTTTCTCTGTGTAGATTGGGTAGCTTATTTCCCTGTATGCTATGAAGTTCTGTCCTTTTTTCCTCAATAAAACTACCACAAGGACAGTACTTTATTGAAAACAAAGAGAAAGAGGGGGACTAAATTTCCAGTCAACAAAATGCACATTTAAATATTAAAATTTCTTCTTTTTGTAATTCATGTTGATGGAATTTCAAGTATGCTAATAACATAGACAGCTAATTCTTAGCATGGTAGAAATAATTTATTTCATAATATGTTATGTCTTCCTCTTGAATTTCATTGCAGTTGTAATGTTTTTGAGACTCCATATATTATGAGTTAAACTGACTTAGCATCCGGGGGAATTATACATGAATGTTCGCAAATTCTAGTCAAAATCATATGTGAGTTGGCTGTTTGAGATCTTCATTCTCCAGCCTTCACGTGCTATATATATCTCAATAACTAATTGTCTGGTTCTGGAACTTGCTCCACCTACAACAACAAACAAAACCTTATTCCCTATGAATTGTGGTCAGTAGCATGAATATATTTTGCCATTCCATACGGTTAAGGGTTGCTGCAACAAAAGGTGTTCATTGATTTCTATCTCTTAACAGAGTTTCACGCTGGCTGCTAACAAACCAAAATGGCAAAACCTTCCTCCTTTATTCCAGGCTTGAGTCCAGCTATGAAGGAAAAAAATAACTTGCTTCCACATTAAAAGTGAAAAAGAAAGATAACTAAGTTCAGTAAAAAAGTAAGCTGGATACCATTCTATTATTAAGTCTGAGAATCTTGTATGTCAGGTTTCAGAGCCTTCCACGGATTTGAAGACGTAAATAATTAGAATGTTCAAATTCATCCTAGTTGTTTTTGTTTTTTGTTGTTGTTTTATATTTTTTTATTTTTCCCCTGGTGTAATTCTCATTTGATTTCTCGATATAAAATGTAAGTTCACTGCTTCATTTTACTTCTCAAAACTTTATCAGCATTTCATAGATCCTTTCCATTTATAACAGTTTTGGTGTGGAATCTGCTCCAGCAGTAGTATTCCTGAAAGATCCTGGAGTAAAACCTACTGTTTATCAAGGTATTTGTCCCTTTCTTCTTTGCCTCATTTTTCTTCTACTATATAAAATGATTGAAGTCTCAATTCTGATAGCAAGCTATGAAATGTGATTATTCGCAGGTCCAGTCAACAGTTCATTGTTTATAGATTTAATGGAGAATAATAAACTTCATGGTATGTTTTTGTCTTTTGCTGTTTAATTTGTATACTTAGAAGGCCAAAGTACAATCGTGTCCTGACAAGCTGCATATTATGGTTCCAATTGTTATTACAATTAAACTGATCTCCTGCAATGGTATTTGACATTT
Organism: Fraxinus greggii; assembly: GCA_903798315.1. Classification (NCBI taxonomy): domain Eukaryota; kingdom Viridiplantae; phylum Streptophyta; class Magnoliopsida; order Lamiales; family Oleaceae; genus Fraxinus; species Fraxinus greggii. The sequence goes on from CAIGRK010130411.1 coordinate 10,047, forward strand.
TATGGCTTAGAGATTGTTGTGATTCTCTCTATTTGCTGACCACATTTCAAAAAGTTCAGTTATATTGCTCTTTTTACTTTTTAGCTGTCCAGAGTTACATGGTTACTGTTGTTTTTCCTTTTGAAGAATAACATGTGGAATTGATATCTTGTTTGATTTTTTATAATATGCTTTCAGTGCTACCCCAGTTAAGGAATGTGACTTCAGTAGAGTTGGGCTGTAGTTCTCGAGGTTATTCACGTGCTGGCAGTGATACCAAGATTTGGTATTGTGCCATTGTTGCTGGAAGACAGAGCCACGAACTCAATAAAATGCGTGAAGTGAGTTCTTTTGATCTCCTCATTTTTGGTCAATTTTACATGGTCATTAGAATTTTTTGTGGTTTTATGCTTATGACTGCTTTTAAATCGTACTTTCTGTTGCACTAAAGACACACTCATGAACCAAAGTGAAAACAATGGTAAATATTATAGAGTTATAGCATGTTTGGCTAAGCTTAAAAAGTTTGCTTAGTTTGACGGTAGGGTGAGAGTTGTTTTAATAAAAGTAATCTTGTTTACTTGCAAGTAAAAAAAGTAAGTTATCCAACCATGTTCTGAAATGAAATGCTACTTGAAATTAAATTTTACATTTTTAAAGCTTGGCCAACCAACCTCTAAAGATAAGTAAAGGATTGAAAAAAATTGGGAAGAGAAGAATAACTGGGAAGAAGCTACTGGCATGAGAATTCATTGAATAGCAAGTAATACTAATCCAACAATTGCAATGAACGTTAACTGTATGTTCATCTGCAGTCTAGAATAATTGTTTGTTTGTGCAAAATTCTATTATTTTACCAACCTGGCAAGTGGTGAAAATTATATATGGTTGAAGACCATGCGCAGCATCCAAGAAAAAATTTCAAATGACGGAGAGTTAGATGCAGTTGATCTGGAGCCAATTTCAGCTCCAGCAGCATTAGCACTGAAACAAAAACGACTGACGCTTGCCTGGCTAGATGGGGAGGCACAGAAGGTGAGCTTCTTTTCTCCCATTTCCATTTTGATGTCCAAGTTTGTTGATCTGGGATAATTTTCATTCCCTTAGTGAGAATACTTTTTCAGAGGATAATTAAGTTGCTTTCTATTAACTTTTGAGAACGGTTATTTGCTTGGCACAAGACTATGTCAGCATCAAGAATGTTTTCTGCTATGCTGTGAACATGGTCATAATGTATTCTCTATATAATTAGCATTTATAGAGCAGTATTCATCTGCAATCGTGCTTCCATATGCTTATATTAAATATATAAACTAAATTTCTGAAACTTTTGAATACTAGTTAAATTTTATAATGCAAGTGAGAGGAGATGTTTTTTCCATAGCTATTTTATTTGGACCTGGGTACTATGATCTATAGGCATAGGTATATTTCTCAGATAAATGTGTGACTTAGGCAACATATCAAATATCATCAATTTATTTCGTGGTATATCAGTCAATGACGTCTTATGTTTTTAACAAGCGTGCAAAAATATCAATTATCTGAAACCATTGTCCAAGCATCAGGTGTCAGACATAGGTACTTAAAATGCATATAGAAGATTCCACACAATATACATCTTAAGTTTTGCAGCTTCGTATTATTTGCACAAAAGTTATATGTAGTTATGGCAAATTCTCCCCTGCAGCAACAGTATTCTGTGTTTTACGTTATTCCCTCTTGCAAAAGCACATGACAATATTTTGAATGAAAAATTAAAAATGCAGTGATTTTGAAGACTGAATATCTCCTTTTGCGCAGAGCTATTGCTTCTTCCATATCCATTCGGAAACTAGCTATGAAACATGCGGACCTAGGAGGGGTATAACTGATGTGGCGCAGTTGTTTATTGTGCGCTATGAGAGGAATGCTACTGAAGAACCAAAGGAAACTACGAAACCGACAAAACCACTATTTCAAGCATGGCATAATGTCGATGCTGATCCGGCATCCACGCTTGTAGCCAAGTACAATGGCTCAAGTGAAATTTCAGAGGTTAGAATCCCTACCAAATTAGAGGGGCTTTTCATTCTTCTACGTTTGAGATTACTAAGCTCCTGTTTGAACCCCATTATCTAAAAACGCATTGTTTCTCAAACTCATTTTCGACCACACATTCTACCATTAAAATAATTTGCACGTAAACCCAAACTTTTTCCTACTTTTTAATCACATTTTCCAAAAAGTGACTATTACAAAACCCATTTTTGTGAAAAATGGGGCTCAAGCAAGGGCTAAATAACTTGAATTTTATCAGCTGATTCCTAGGTTCATTTACTAGTTAGTTAATATAATTCTATATATAAACATGTGCACTCTACTGAAATTTTTCTGAACTATGAGCTGTGTTAATACATTTTACAGTATACTGTGAGGAAACATTTTTCTTATTGGCTCATGCATAGAATTAGTTGAGGCGAGGCAACCCGTCATGTGGCAGCTTTGAACATACTTGAAAGCTTTAACATAGCTATAATCAATGTTTCTTATCTGAAGTATTGATTGATTTGGATGGCAGATCATAAGATGGATGTCTAAAACAATTGAAGATGGCGACTCCAGGGAGCTCCCTCCTTTTGTAAGTTGGTAACAAGGAACTTATGACAATTTTTGAAAATAAGCTTTTCTATCTCTTGTTATTTATTTTTATTGTTCTCTATAATCTCTTTGGTGTTTGTCTCTCTCTTTCTATGTATTTATTTTTATTGTTCTCTTTAATCTCTTTGGTGTTTGTCTATCTCTTTCTATATATGCATGGCATTGCGTGTTCTGATTTGTGGTGTTTGCGAGTCTTAGCATTTCCATGTTATTTTTTATCCATACAGCGGATTTAAGCTGCACACAGCTGGACTGTGCTGGGTGTCATGGGTTTTATTAATCTCCTTCAACTCCTTTTTTAGGCGGCAGGAGATTCTGTTCATGTTTACATCGTCATTTACCTAACTGGTTTCATTTTATTCATACTGTGACAGTATAAAATCAGCTATTCAAGTAATTTGTATTCATGTGCTTTTGTATTAGAATTTAGAGGTCATTATGCTCATTTACTCACCCCAAAAGCCTGTGTATATTAGTTTTTTGAAAGTTATTTTCTGGCACTTATCTGACTGATATTTACTCCATAACACGTGTGCTACTTGCCCAGTGAATAGGCTCAGCTGATTATTTGGTCTTCTATTTTTACCTTCTTTTGCAGAAATCTAAAGTTCCTGAGCTATCTCCAGAGGAGGCGGATTACTTTTGGTCCCAACCTTCAGAGAAGATCCTCTCTTCCGGAAAAAGCATGAGACAATGGACCAGTGGCCTCATACTCCAAATATCTGATTGGCTCAGTGATCCTAGAATCGGACCGTCTTTGCTTTTGGCAGCATTGATGTCATTCGGTTTTATTTGGCTAAAGCTAAACAGAAGTCAATCGACTCAACCTAACAACCGGGATGAATCCAGTCAACCAAGGGAAAAGGTGAGTGCTAGTGTACAAGTCATTCCTATTTTACTTCTACAATCATTCGCTGTGCAAATCAAATAAATGCTATTAGGAGTCATCGACTATTCGACTTTATTGCTTTTGTAACAATTTTAGAACACGCTTAGGAGTAATTCTTATCGAACCTGAACCAGATGATCCAAAATGTGAATTATATGATATGGGCTACTATATATTCGTAGAACATGGTCACACTTTAAAATATGCACATCGGAGATTTCTTCTCTAATAACTAATATAATACTAAGAAGGAATTTTTCCATAGAACTTAATATTTGGAATATTAATTCTGGAACATTTGAAGATGATGGTTCTTGCAAATTTTGTCTGTGGTTTGAGGTTTTTAATGTAATATTGGTTCCATTGTTTGAGATTTTTAACTTCAAAATATCTATTGTAAGATTGTTGAAGCACTTAAGTTACGTTATTCCTAGCTTATGTTTCTATGAGTCTTCATTTTAATGGAATGGCCTGGGTTGGACACACGTGACAAGGATAAGGGTATAGGATCCTTCTCGGATCCTTAAATCAAAATGGGATCCTTTATATCGTTTTTGTTATTTTGGTATTTTATTTAAAATGATTTTTAATTAGTATTTCACGTTTCTAGACTTGAAATGAAGTATCGCAATTTGCAATTTAATTTGTTATAGATTTACTGTTGAATATATATTATATATCTAAAAGGTGCATATAAGATTATCAGTATATAAATTCCTAAAATAAATTTTAATTTAGATGAAGTATCCACGTACCCGTGTCTTAAAGTTTGGATCCTCTTTGGCCGTATCCTTGTATCCTAGATTTTAGCAAAAAAGAACCCGCTCCTAGATAGTTCCTCGAATCAGACACCCACACCCTTGTCGAATCAACATAGTTCCTAGCTTTAGGATATGTGAATGTGATGGCCAAATGCTTTATTCACATGCAACTATTCCAGTTATTGCCAATACACGGTTTATGGTAAAAATCTATGGCTATATAGCCTCTAATAATTAGGCTTCATATTTCACTACCTCGTCTTCTCCTTAGTTTTGGATAATGCAGTAATTTTCATGAAGCAGAATGTATTCTTAATCGACAAAGATTGCTTCAAATTATAATTTTGTAATCTTGACTTCTCTCTTTGCTGGCTCATGTTGGTTAGTTTGGTTATTGGCTTCTGCATTCTATCTATAACAAGTTCTGTCAAATTTATTATTGCCGCTTCTGATATTGTTGGCCAGTTTAATGTTAAATTGTCACAAGATTGTGGCTTCACTGCAGGATGAGAATAGGCCACAGCGAAGGAATCGTCAAAAAAGTGACTCAAACAAGCTTATTCCACCTTCCATCACTGACGAAGAACCAAAAGATGCTCAACAAATACGATTCTCAGATTCAGATTCTGAATAGCAGCGTAACAAAAAAATTTCCTTGCTTTTAATCTGGGATAAAAGGAAGGACATGCCTTCTCGGGGTATCCAGTAGAGAAAGATCAAGAGGAAGTATTGAATGGAGATCTTCAAGAAGTCACCTATGGTTAAATCATTGACCAAGGACATTCTTGGTTACTAACATGTATCAATGCTGCTCATGAAGTAGACGATAGTCGTGGATTTTTGTAACCAATTTCCATGTCGAATTTCATTTTCTAAGTCTGATTTACATGCAAATTTGGAGATTACTAATTATTAGCAGCTTCCTTGAATTTCTTGTAAAACTCTATTTCTTGGTCAGAATTGAACTCTATAATAGGTTGGTAAAAACAACAATGATTGCAGAAAGAAAGGTGGATACAAATGGATGCAATGGAAATTAAAAATGCATATTATATTTTGTATGTTCGACTGTATAAAATTAAGAGAAAAAAGTTCGAGATTTTGTCTAATATCGTGTATGGTGTTGTTGGAAGTGTTGATTGTTGGCTACATAAAGTTGATTTTCTTGTGACCAGTAGTAGTTTATTAACGAGTTCAATTATCCTATTAGAGTCATCGAGTAGAACTAGGTTTCAAATCTTAACGGAACATTTTTAGGAACATCAGATCCGTTTTTCCTTTTTCTATCGGTTTTAACTTGTAAGTACATTCGACGTGAAGTCAATAATGTCGATCATGTTCTCTCCAAGTAAATTTTGTAATTTCTTGTGTATGTAGGTATGCCTCGGAATTTCATATTCAAATGTGATATTAATGAATAAAATGACACTTTTATGTTAGGAAAAAATATATATATATTGAAAACAATCTCTATATATATTTAACAAAAACAGGATAATAATAGAAGGGGAAAAAATTGTGAAAAATAGAAAAAGGAAAAAAAAAGAAAAAAATAGACATAAGGGATAAACTTGTAATTTTAGTCACAAGTCCATCAGCGTAAAACTACAGCATTGACATATATCCCTGGCAACCGTGTCTTAGTCTTCAGTGTTCGATTTCATCGTACAAATTTCCCTAAATTATCAAATTCGAAGGTAAAGTTCTTCAAACCCAGTTCTTGCAGTCCTTTTCACCATCTGGGTATATCTGAATACATATGAATATTGAAGTATTTGGCTCACATATCTCACTTTTTGTGTTACACATTTGCAGTCAATTTATAGTGAAAAACTGGATGTAGCGTAGA